>JAKCWG010000768.1:0-200000 GCA_021464415.1 Lonicera japonica
GGGTAAGTATTACGATAAAATTAAGGTAAGCTCATATGTATTTTTAGGTGAAACAAATAAAATATTTAGTGGGGTGAAATAAATAAATTAGTAGATATATTAAAAATAAGAAGAATAAAAATAAGAAGAATAACATTCATTTCACACGTCTATTGTTTTTAGCCTATTGTTTTTAAATTATTTTAATTTAATTGGACTTTAATTTTTATAAAAATAAGAAGAATAACAATATAAGTATATTTAAAAACACATTTTGTCAAGGTCATCAGTCCTCCATTTCACACGTCTCTCTCTCTCTCTCTCTCTCTCTCTCTCTCTCTCTCTCTCTCTCATTATTACACTCTTTTCAGTTTTCATACATTTATACATAGCCACAAATTCATCTTTCAATAATTAATTACTTCTTGACTAAAAAAAATCAATTAATCTCATTCTTGTTTAGAATGAGATAAAAATCAATTAACCATTTCTTCTTCCTCCGCCGGTCAGAAATACTATTATTTTAGAAACTCCTAAAATGTTAATACTTAAACATAATTTACTCCCCTAAAACCTAACACTTAATTTATCTTTTGCCATGCTCCATTTTTTACGAGCTATAATTGCTTTGAAACTTCTCTCGGGTCTTCTTCAATCGTTGTAGAAGATAAAAAAATTCCCTTGACCAACTAGTCTAAAATAACTTGTTAAATATTATCAAGTTGTAGATCATGGCTGCAAGAGCTCGTCAAAGTAGTTGTGCTTTCACTTATATAATGTTTAAAGCGGTAAATTTTAATAAATTTTTTCCTGGATATTTATTCCTTGGAAAAAAAAATTATTTTGGTGTAAATGTTCATAGACATAATAGCTTGCTTGAATAAGTCTCATTCTTGTATTAAAGGATGACCCGGCAGGAGAAAGCATACCATAACTACCTAGAAGAGGACCCTTACGTGTTTCTATGAATTTCAATGTATATGTATGAAAAGGTCGAACGTACCCTTACAGTTTGAACCTTTTTTCATTTTCATCCATGAATTTTATTTTGCATCATACTCGTCCTTAATGTTTATCCTCATTTGAACTTTACTCCAAAATCCAATGTGTTTGTTTCTTGAACGGAAAATGACATGTTCAACTAACGTGGTTTGAAGATCAAAGTAATACGTGGCATATTCCGTCCAAAAATCTAATAGCAGTTTGAATTTTAGACTAAATTTAAAACAAGGCAACCTTTAAGAAGTACAAAAGTGGTCGAGCTTTAAGAGGGTAAGCTATAGGGTAAACTATAAATAACTTTAATTGGGGACCGCCAAATTTTGAAGTACTAGTTAATGCTTGTTTTGATGACTTTATTAGACTTCATTTGAATGACATTAATCAAGATCTGGAATAGTTTTTTTCTTTTGAATGACATAAATCAAAAAAAAAAAAATTGATGATATTAAACAATAAGCTGAGAAAAGTGGTGAGATACTCTCAATACTGTCAATACTCTCCATCTCATTTATTTTTATGAGTAGAAATCCTCCATCCTTCTTAATTTGTCCTGAAATTTTTTTCCTCACCAACATCCAAAGAACAATTTTCCATGCAAAAAGCCAACAAGTAAGAGAACATCTCACCTCAACTTTCAACTAATTTTCCAACACATCACAAAAATACATTGTTTTTCGGACTAAATTTTGATGTTATTTATCAAACTGATCATTAATGTAAAATAAAATTTGTATGTTCCTAAATATAGGAGTACTCATTCGTGTTCAATGTTTTTGTGGAACGATAGCTTTAGGACCTAGAGTGTTTAGAGAGAAATATCATAAAAAAATATAGGATTGAAAAGCCCAAAATCGGTGGATAACAAAATATGTCCATTTGCAAAAAGAAACAATTTCGAAACTAAGCTGGAGAAGCTTAGCCATAAAACGAAAGGAAAATCTAATGACGTGATCTAACAAGCCGCAAATTATAACCCTACACCAAAGATGGGTCCAACTTCTTAGCACTCTAACTACTTTAATAGGTTGAATAACTATTTGAATCTCACTCCTTTTACGCACTTCAATAACTTGTCTGTTCAAAGCTAAAATCAAATATTTTGTCTTTGTTGGCATATTTTCACCAATGTGGATCATTTAGTACTTATTGATAATTGTGGACTAGTGTGCCTCTGCTAAGTCAAAAAAATAAACACTTAAAAGTAAGTGGACTAAGCATTCACTAGAAGAAAAAACGTTGTTTACCACGCTTTTAGATATGGATTTACCATGCTTAGATGGCGACTTCCATAACAACATTCTAAGGGATCTAAAATACCATGGGCTTTTAAAAATTGACGGTATTCTTCACAAGTATTAGTAAGCTAATGTAAATACGAAGGAGATTAATGGAATAATAAAACTGTACTTGAACTCGACTGATCAACTGTGTTCAAACCTTAAACTTGCCACCGTCACCATTGAAATCAAAATTTGGGAGATCTCTCTCTGCTCCCCCATCCAATTGCTCAATACAAATCTCTTCTCTTATCATCTAATCGATCGGTACAAACTAGGGTGTACCTACACAATTGAAGGTTAAATTAGGGCTCTCTCTATGCTCATCATACCACCTCCACATGCCAATCGCAGCCATCACTAAACTAGGGTGTACCTACACAATTGAAGGTTGTTCTCATATAACACACATACCTTTAAAACATGCAGAAAGCAAGCAAGCATTTGTAGGCGTAAGACCGAAACTAACATCCTTTATTAGTTTTGCAACAAACCCATAAAGATCTTATCATACATTGAATCTTGGATTTAGAAATGAAAAATAGCACTAGACAGATTAAAATTATAAATCAACAAATCCCTTTGGATCTTGTTGCAACCTTGAGATAAATCCTTTCTACTACCAAAGAAAGAAAGACTATTTGCAAAGAGCAAATTTATAAGAAAGATTATTCTCTAGAAACAAAATTCGTTGACCTGACAATACAGACTCAACATTTTGACACTGAGCTAACAAGATTAGCTACAGAACAATCTAAAATTATACCTAGATTAAGCAGCTATCTCCCAGAGCTATAAACATGGAAATAGTTAATTCAGACTAGAAAGAAGTACCAAGTGGTATCATTCCTCAAGACATATAAGACTTCTATCGAAAGATAATAGATAAAGTGAAAGATGTAAAATTCAATCATAGATTTATAGAATTAGAAATCAATAACACTAACAAAGCAACAATTTGTATTTGACTAAGCTAAAAAAACGTGTAATATATACACCCAAGTGTAGGCGATTAGCTTATAGTATATACTTGGAAGTCCAATGTCGAATCACAAGGAAGGAAGGTAATTCTATTATTCTAGTTAAGCTTTCAAAAGGGAGAGAGGAGAAGAATAAAGAAAAGATGAAAGAAATTTTATGGAATGGGGAATAATAGAATGAGAAATTGCATTCTAAACTTAAAGGGAAAAATAAAGCAAGGGTAAAATAAGCGGTAATTAAAACATGTATCTAATAAAACGGGAAATAGCATTAGGGGTATCCATAGCTATGATATGCCAGATAGTGTGACTGATCGATTCAAGATATGACTGTGGGCCTGACTTTCTACTAATGATGGATGTCCTTAGCTTACCAATTGTTAAATACTAAAGTTCACGAGCATATCATGAGAAGTGCATGACAAGACTTATATAAACTGCGTATTACTCTAGTTTTCGATAAGGGAACTTATGATTTTTACAGAAAATTATTTTCACCTTGTAATGCTAGTGCGTGAAAAAAACAAACTAAATTTAACCAATTTTAGTTAATATAAAAAGTTTAACTCATTCACAAGGTTTGATTATGTAGATGCGTGACATACGTCAAAACCGTTCTTAAAAAAAAAAGTTGTCGAAAGCCAAAATTGGCACTATTTCAATACCTATTTCAGAACAACGCCAAATCAGCGCCCACGGCTCCCAAATTACTTGGATAACTTGAAAGGCCCATTTGGTATCATGGAGTAGGGCAAATAGGATTGTCCATTTCGAGCCAAAATTGGTTTAGAAAGCAAACCCCAGTTTAGCAGTGTGTTGTTGAAGATTTTTTCTTGCTGGATTTTATCATGAAGCTCGAAGACAGATTTATTAAAAAATAATTAAATAGGTATATTTTTTTATTTGCTCTTGAACGTGAGTTTATTCAAAATATAACGTAGAGTTTTTATCAAATAATTTTTACCCTGATATGTTTTGTTTTGGTGAATTGATTTAAATTTAAGTGTTAAAGCTTTGTGTTACCTGTGTGCTTTCTTTAGATTAAATCTGAGCCATACATTATATTTTTTATCAATGGTTTTTAATCCTTGATCCGCGTGAATTGAATGCTCTTGTTTGATTGGCTAAGTGTATATATTTTCCTTATTTTAAATGAGATTATATATATATATATATTCTTTTCCTTTATTTTGAGCCGTTGGATGAGAATAATCTTGGCCATCTATTGATTCATATATATATAATCTCTTTCTTTCTTGCCCTAGCCGCAGTGCACACAACACACATGAGCCCCAAAAATTTTCTCTTTATCTTTCTCTCTCTTTCTATAAGACGTTTAAGAACAAATGTTATTTTGGTTCTCTTGGTTATTAATCTAGAGATTTGTGTGGATTTTAATTTGAATTTCTTTTCTTACCTTCAAAGAGAGATTTGATTTACTTTTGATTAAGTTATATACGTAATTTTTGTTGGATTCTAATTTGTGCTTAATTTGGGATTTTCGAAATCAAAGATTTGACGATGCTGTGCATTTTTTAACCAAGATTGGTGTTGAATACTCGGTGGTGTGCTGCTGTGTATTTTAGATATCCGTGTGTGATAAACGCTTAATATTGTCATTCATTTGCTCATTTTCGGAGTTGTTTGACGCGTTTATTTCTCTAAAACTACTCGGTTTGCCAACTTATTTCGCGATTAGTCTCGTAGCACTTTTGTATTTAACAATGCTTGGAAAGGCATATTTTTGTGTTTATTTTGGTGTCTTTAGATTTCAAGAAATATTGTATTTAATACAATATTGGAATTTTCCATGGACAAAAATAATTCAAGATAGTGGAATTTTCCATGGACAAAAAGAATTCAAGAAAGTCTCCATGTCCATGTGATTAAAGAGCATCCAAGAAAGAAAGTCTCCATGTCCATGTGATTAAAGAGCATCCAAGAAAGAAAGTCTCCATTTCCATGTGATTAAAGAGCATCCAAGAAAGAAAGTGGAATTCTCCATGTGACCAAAGAGCATCCAAGAAAGTGGAATTCTCCACCAAAATAAACAATAAAAATAAAAATAAAAAGCATTGTTTATTATTTTAGCATCCAACACAACTCTCCTATATATAGTCTTCATTGTTGTGTTGGAGAGTACACTTTTATTACTTCTCATTTCTCAATTTATAGAGAGCTTGTAATAGTTTTATTTTCTAGAGAGAGAAATGGAGTTTACTTTTATAATTCTTGTCTCTACATTTATTATGGAGTAAATTTCTTTGCTAAGGCTAAAAGATGAAATTTGCAATGCATTAATTATGTAAGTTCAATTCTCATTCCATTGTTAGTATTCTTAAATACTTTTTGAATCCTTCATCTTCTCCATTTTTCCAACCATTCATAAGCTAGTAAGATAGTTTTCATATGATGATTTGACTTTGTATGCCTTGTATACATAGATCTCAAGCATTAATGAGAAAATGATACACTTGTGTATTTCTTACTAGCCTATGTCCATTCTTTCTTTGAATGAGATACTTTTCATTGCCAAGCATGATTAGTCTTTGATATTCATGGAAGCACCATAAATTTGAGATTTTAATCTTTAAATACTTTAATGATATGTTGAGTGCTTTCTACACTTTATGTGATTTTTAGACTCATCATCTTCTTAGTTAAAGTGTTGCCAAAGAGGATCTTTTAAATTTATGTCATAAACAACTTCATTAATCATTTTAAGGATTCAATTTGTATTTATCAAATAAGTCTATATAGGACGGTTTGACCTCCACCTAGACTTCCCAATCTTAGACAAATGAAATGTTATGATTTATCGAGCTAAACTCTTTGTAGTTGGCCATTTTCATAATCAAGTCATTTGCCTAGGGGAAACTAACAATGAGTTCTTAAATGCCTAGTTTAAATTTATGCCTTTTCTTTTTGTGTATTTTAAGTTTGAATCTTGGTTGATATTATATGGGAATGGGTTGCACTTGCTTCACACCCTTTGTCACAAGATAAAGATGAGAGATACACTTGTGTTGATATTTGTTTATATCCTTTCTTTATATGGCATTTATATGGGAATGGGTTGCTTTTGCTCCACACCCTTTTGCTTAGAAATGGGTAAAATATTCAACACTTAGGAATTGCATTGAGAACTTTGAATGAGATTGATTTTACTTAACTTTGCAAAACAAATGAATTCTATAATGCCTTAGCCTTTTCTCATCTATTGTTACATCATTTTGATTTTTATTGCAAGACTTTAAAATCAATCATAAAAATCAACCAATTAAATTCTCTTAACAAAGCCTTGGAATCGTAATCACCACATCGTCTTTCCGACTATCCTTGTGGTTCGACACTTGGACTTACCAAGTATTATAACTTGACAACCTGCACTTGGGTACCTAAGCACGGAAGTATTTTCGGCGTGTCAAGTTTTTGGTGTGTATTTCAGTTAACTATGTGTACACTCGGTATTGCTGCGTTTTTGTTGGATCTGCTTATTTATATTTAGAGCTATTGTGCAGAACTTGGATCTAATCTTTGAAAGCTTTTCTCCATCGAATTGCGAGCCTATGTCGCTAGTCTTGTGTGGATTAATTCTTCTTAAAACGGGTATTTTCGTTCTTGAATTCCTTTTGTTATTTGATTACAGGATCTGTATTATTTTTGCCTGAGCCGAATTATTTTGCTATTAAAATCTGTTGCTCTGTGTTGAATTTGTTGGTGCTTTTGCTGTTATTTTTTGCTGCTAAATGAATTTGTTATAAATCAGTTTTAAGCTTAGTTTTCTTCATAATCTAATGCTGTTGAATATGTTTTATTGTTGCCATTATTGAATCTATCTTGAATAATTTCTTTAAGAGAAATCCAAATCTGTTTTTGTTAAGTATTGTTTATTTTGGTATTTTGACCTATTTCCCGAGTTATATGATTGGCAGACTGGGTGAAGTAATGGTTTGTGCTTCGTCTTCGTTGGTAAACTAGTGGTTTGTGTAGGACTGATTGTATGCACGTTTGTTATTTTTTAATTCCTTCTTATACTCTTTGATTCATATAGTGGGTTTAGGTTGTGGGATTGGGAGCCTCCGTGGATTTTTCCTATCCCCTAGTTGGATAGGTTTTTACCATGTAAATATCGTGTTCTTGTGTGATTACTTTTAATTTTGTTTGTACGGCTTATAGACTCTAAAAGGGTAATAACAGGATCTTTAGAAAAATTAAAGTGAACAAAACTTTTTCTTAAAAAGTTTCTTTCAAAAGTAAAAGAGACAAACATCTTGTTTGATTTTTTTTATAAAATTAGATCTTACGGGTTTTACATAACTAATTCAGCTCAATAAGGGATAATGACCGTGCTCCATTCAGCCTCATTAGAGTTTTAGTACAATAATCTGTAATTTGACGTTTTTTGGTTCTTTTGTCAAATAACCAAGAAAGAATCTTAAAAATTCATTTTTTTAACGCATGAAAGGTAACTATATTTTCCAAATTTTTTAATTGACCTAAAATCTATGATAAATCCATGCCACAATAATAATTGAACCAACATTACACATTAATCCGCCATGCTTTCACTATGGACCCCTAACTATGGAAGTATGCTAGCCTGTTGACAAAAACTAAGTAAAATATGATGAATTCGAACACAAATTGCCTAAATGTGTTTTTGGAATCTAATCAAATAAGCATACAAAATTTCATGGCAATTGAAATTAAAGAACAATCAATAAATGAAAAATGCGATTTGAACAAATTTCGGCAATGAAACAAACTACCAGTCACAAAATACACCTACTGGTCTTGGAAATTTTAGGATTTGGATCTCCAAAATAGTAGAATTTTGTAGAAAATTTAATTATGGTCGTTTTAGTTTTTCGGTCATAAAAAACGACCAAGAAACGAAGAAGTTATAATGAAAATATGAAAACATAAAATTTAGGTTAAAGTAGCGAATTAACAGCAATATAATCCAAAATTAAGCACTTAAACAGATAAAAAATATGTAATTAATGACATTCTAAGCATTAACAATCATAAATTAAAATTAATAGAAGGAAAGATTCAAGAATACTCACAATCAATTGAATGAAACAAGACGAAGGAAAAGTGGAAGCGTGATCATTTTAATATAAATGTCGTTCTTCATTACAAGCCAAATAGGATTGAAAAGAATTGAAAAACGCTCTATGACTTCTCTCCTTCCCCATACGCTATATGAATACTTGAATAATATGAATAATGATGGGATCCCAAGAGAGCCATCTATACAATACAATCCATCTCCCTTTGAAATTCATGATGGCAAGACAAATACAGCTAGAGCATCTAAAAAGTTCACCCTTTCAAAAATAGCTCAGCAAGAACTTAATAAGACTTATGCAACGTATTAGTATAATATATTTATGAAAAATGCAAGTCTTGATAACAATTGAAAAGATGCATACATAAGTGAATTTAAGTGTTCATACTTAGACAGTTATTGTAACACCTCCGCCCTAATTCTTGGGATTACACCCCGTAATTAAGGCCTGGAGTGTTATTAACCCACCTTAGAATGACTAAAACAGGTTTGTATATAAATAAAGGATCCAACAACCAACATACTACATGTCAAACAAGCATGAATTGCAAAACCACATGTGTCAGTCAACAAGATGATGGCTCTGTACAAAAATATACATATGTGCTTTCACAATTATATAAAATCAAGTTCCGGAATCTCAATAGAATATACAATGTTAAAGGATAACCATGGCTTCCCATTATAACACAAACATAACAAAACATAGATGTATCAGAGCCACTAATTCGTTCTTGGTCCCGTCGCTTCCTTGTCCTCTTTGGACTCCTAAATACCTGTAGGGTTTTAGAAAAACAGGGTGAGCTCACAGCTCAGTATGGGGAAATAGTGGGTATTGCGTTTAAAAAAATAATCAGTAGTTTACTAATAATTCATGCTTTAACCAATAATTTATTTTAAAACAATTATCATATAAACTTATGTATGCAAGTGCTTATGTAGGTTACCTCTCTTGTGTCAACCCATTTCCAAACCTTGATGATTCAAGCCGATAAGATTCCAAGCCAAAATGATGTCATAGAACCCATATGCTCCAAGAGAATATAACATAATCATAACTCCCGCAGACTAGAATTAGAGCGAAAATCACATCATAGAATCCGTTCGCCCCCAAGATAACATATCATTGCCATATATAAGAAGTGGAACAACCCGTCCATAATCCACAGAGAACATTTAACCCATGGTGCATTGTCAATGCCTTTGTTCCTGGACTACTCACCGGTGGCTTATAGGCGGCCAAAAATTGCTCCCTTAGGGGATTAGGGATTTTCAACCCAAGGGCACTAGGCCCCACTTATTTTCACCCGGCAAGCACCATTCATATAAACCTTCATGAAGATTTTCCATTCTCATGGCCACCTCATTAAAGGATATCATTACCATCAAGAAGCTCGATAAATAGGCATAATAGAGAATATATCCGACATGAATGATAAGCCCCCGAAGATGAATCAATCAACATAATCCAAGAATGTCAATACAAGCGTCGAAAGCTCTCAATCTTCGTAAATACCAAATAGAACCTCCTCAAGAAGTAGCCATTTATGCCATAGCCATTTATGACACGATAATAGTGCATACATGCATCTTATGCTCTAAATGTGAACTAGAAATTTTTATCAAATCAACACATATACAGCCGAGGGACATCTCGTATGAATCAAACAATATATGAATATTGAGTTTAGATGGCATACCTTGCCTCGCCTGAAGATTCGTGATTTAATCATTCATATATCATCAACAAAATAAACATGAACCTCATAGAAAACATATATGTATAAAATCTCTCAAGTTTAACAAATAATATCATATTATTGAGTTCGACAGCATATAATTAAACTTATTAAATTTTAAAGCCGAGAGAAACTTCTTACCTCGAGAATGCAGGTCCCAAAGAAAGAAGAAAAGCAATAATCGGAGCCCCGTCTGATGAAATCCAAAAATCTCTACATCACCTCGATTATCTCGACGCGTAGAGCGAGTTTTCTTAAGGCCGAATCGGAATCTTAAATCTTAGTTTTAGTGAAAATCTAGAGAGAGAATGATATAGGAGAAGAAGCACTCAAGCCTGGTGAAAGAAGAGTGAAAAATAGCCAAAGAACACTATAGAAACGTTTATAAACTTTTAAATTGACATAGCAACAGGTGCTTGTTTATACTCAACAAGCTGCTATCCAATTACGAGAGAATTCTACTTTGGGGCTGCTCTCCAACAGGCGTCTATTGAAGCACAATATGTGTCTCTTGTGCATAAAATATTTATCTTAAAATTTGGTTCAATATCTAACATATGGCTTTGGAATCACTTAAAAAGGGGTTAAATTGAATTTTTGGTGAATTTTGTAAGTTTGGTGGACGATATTGATTTCTACACGGGAATCTTAAAATTTTTTCATACATAGTCATCATTGACAACAATTTTCCACACCAAGCAAGACAAATGGAACCTAATTACATTAATATAATCATTGGGTGTCACAGTTATATTAACTTTTCAATTGCAATGCCAATCATGGGATAAAACTCTAGTTCATCATTAAGCCTCGACTCATTGCTCACCGGGTATACACTCTACAAATGAATCACTAGAAGCGGGTGTAGCACTCTACATATAGGCTAAGGATTGTTCGTAAGCAAATTCAAATGCCTCATAATATCATTAAGCAATTCAAAAACTAGATTAACAAATTTATAAATCATCTATGAAATTTAAGAACTCTTTGTAATCTCTACTAAAAGGAATAAAAATCCATAGATGGGGAAATGAGCTACAAGCTTTTTAGGTCCATATAAAAATGTTGTATTTTCATTAATCAACAAGCACTAAGCATACAAGGCATAAAAATTCTAATTGTACAATGAAAATACCTAGAAAGCTTGTAGAATGTAGGATTTAGAAAGGAAAATAATTAAAAAATATTTGACAAACTTTAAACATGGATTGAGAAATTAATTACCGAAAATTATATTCCGATTCACCTCCATAACCTTAGTAAAAGACAACTCTATAATAAATGTAAGAATAAATATTATAGAAGAAGAAATCATTCTTACAAAACAAGAACTTACAAGAGAAAACTGAAGAAAAGATACAACAAGATAAGTACAAAATAAGCCATCTCGCATGTTCTCCTAGACAAACTCTAGCCCAAAAATGTACCTTAATTAATATAAAATGCAAGGGAAAATATCTTAGGTACAAGAATTGTGACGTCCCGAATCCCGTAATGAGATTTTCACCTCCGGGACACGGTTAATCACGGATGCCGTGCGCGACGGCGGGTTTAAATTCATAAAAACACAACTTTGAAAAACTTTTCTTGAATAAGACCTGATTATAAACAAATCCCTTTTTTGTAAAATTTTGGCATGTGGAGTTTATTCAGATAATAAACCGCCCTGTAAAAATCAAAACCAATCACATACCAATTCACATTAAAAGAACTCCACATATAGAAATCAACTTAACAAGTTTACATCGAAGATGTTCACATATCAAAACCGATATTAAAGTTTCTACAAAAGATCTTTTACAAAATAACATAACCAATCGTTTTATACAACAAGATCCTTTTCATAAAGGACCCAAAAGATAGCATATGGACATCAGAGGTCTCTAGACTCGTAGATCACGCGCCATTCCCCAATGCTTGACCTGCAAAACTGTTCAGAAAATGGGATGAGCCAAAACCGGGCTCAGTGGGAACTATATAAGTTTTGTATAGAAAATAACTACTTTGCTTTACTATAAAAGTTTATAAAACAATGCGAAGCAATGCAATCCACACACAAGTGCATGATGAACCCCACTAGGATTCCCTTCCTACTCACCGAAAGCTATCTATCCGACTAACTGGTCCCATCCCTAGACGTCCCATGGAATACTCTCAATTAATTCCCGTATCACCAGAGGACCATTGGTATAAAACCATCTCATCACAAGCACTAGCTTCTTATGGTTCGTCATGCTACGATGGATTCGCTTCCCGTAGTCAACTGGCCCATGTAATGCTTGTCATACAATCATCTCAACGTAATCACATGAATAAGGATAATAACCACAAGAGATATGATACAATCAACCATACAAGTAACAAGCATATAAATATCAAAATGTCATATCTCTTGTATAAAGCCTCAGCTTACACCCCGCGGTCACTAGGCTTAGAGCATCGGTTCCCGAAGGACCCCAAGCTCTAAACTAATCATGTCTCCTCCAAGTGAGAGAACTGCTCAGGGACTTGGTCTTATCTCGTAATTCATTTGGAGTTGAACCCGCGCAAGACATTTTCCCGGGGACTACGCTCCAAATAGTTAACAAGAAGACACCCGTACAAGCACGTTCCTCCAAGGACGGAACTACCTTAGGATGTTTCACCTAAGTGTAGGGCTACTACTTCCCGGAACACCATTCCGTTGATAGAGCCACACGATCTAATCCGCAAGCCAGGGAAGCTTTAAAATGCAGGACTACGAAACTCATCCGCGAGAAGGCAATATACATCACTATGATAATATAACAGGCGGCTACCACCGCACTGTACTGGGTAGCCCTTTCCCTTGTTCGCTTTGGGTGGCTCCACTCCAGCATACTGGGTAGCCCTTTCCCTTATTCGCTTTGGGCGGCTCCACTCCAGCTATAACTCTTGGTATTTATATTCCGGTACCTCCGGCCTGGTATTTATATCCCGGTACCCCCGGCCTTACTATGGTGCACCTGTATATGTATACAATGGTATTTTTATCTCGGTACCTCCGGCCTGGCATTTATAGCCCGGTGCCCCCGGCCTTATTATCTTGCAAACAGCAAACATATCAATAAATCTCATAAATATAATCACAACCAATCACATTATATAGGGATCCAACCCTAAATCAATTGGGGCTTCAACCTACAACTAGTATTAGTGTTTAAACATAGCAACTACAACCTTACAATCAATGCCCGCTTAGATAAATGGGCGAAAACATCAATCAAGAACATGTATGTACAATATAGATGTCCCAACATTATTATCAATATCATATAGCATATGTGATCGCATCAACATCAATATATCTATTCATCATTAATATATATACATATCACAAGCCCACATAATCCATCACACGTTTAGAAATCAACATAAGGGGGTAGACATGTCATTCACATGGCATGAACAATGAAGTTCATTCTTTAGCTTCATCGTAATATCAATAATCAAATCTTATGGCCAATAAACTTCATTTACATATGTATCTCACACCATTAGAATGTACCTAAGTAGCATACTCATTACTAGTATTAACGATAGTCTACAAGGAGCGCCAAGTTCACAATTTACTACATACAGTTCCGTCTTTGTGGGTTTTTAAGGAAATCTCCTCAATAGGGCTCGATACTTGTTACTAATGTGATATATAGGTATTTCTACCACTTCCAACCCACAAATAAGCATCTACTATGCACAAACCCGAAAACCTCCCATTCATAGGTTAAACATGCAACTAGAAAATGGGTTCATTTTGATTCTCCAAACATATGTAATGAAAACATGAAATTAATCGAACATACATGCAATATATGAGTTAACCCATCATTATCAACAACCAATTGGAGTTTATCCTATGCCAATCCACATGTTTCACTACAAACCTAGGGTTTCATAAAAATCTTCCCCCACTTGTGTAGAAATCTCAAATGCAACATTTAATAATTTGAAAAGCAAGTTTAATATAAGTGTTCCCACCTCATATGATGCGTTGAACCAAGCTTTGAAGCTCCATGGAGGAGAATTGGTGGCCGAACCCCATGCCCAAGATTGCCCTCCTTAAGCTTCCATGGAGGATTGAAGAAGAAGATGATGAATAGTGTTTGTGTGGGTGTAATCCTTGGATTTTGATGAGGAATCAACAATATAATCTCACAAATCTCCCCTTTGTCTCTCTAGAACTCTCCTAATATGTGTGGGGGAAGTATGGTTCGAAATGGGGAAGAAAAATGGTTTGGGTGTATAAAAATTGAGTTAAAAACTCTAGAAAATTCATCTCTAGGGCTCCAAGATCAATCTTGGGCCTCCCAAGATCGATCTTGGGAGCTCTCAGCCAAAGCCTATCTCACAGCACTAACCACTGTTAGTATTTTGGTCATAACTCCTTGCTCGGAACTCGGATTGGGGCGATCTTTATGTCCACGGAAAACTAATTCAAAGATATACAACTTCCTAAGAGGAAGACTCCCTAAATTATAAATGGAAAATTCACAGAAATCCTCCGAATACAGCGTTCAGCCGAAACACTACCGAATGACCAGATTTTACTAATTGGCCCACTTCGGACACTATTTTGACCCACGAGCAGTGATAATTAGCTTTCCGTCAAAACACGAACGTTATAGAATGGTATGAAAACTAAACATTGGCACAAACGACAACTAAATCGGATAAGAGACGAAAAAGTTACATAGCTCCAAAGTTGGCTAAAAACCATAAATCGCGTAAGACCGAAACTCACCATTTACAACCCGAAATCGATTCCAACCACCTGAATCACTAAATAATCACTCACACGAGTGTAAGTAGACTAATATGACTGGTGCAAGGTGCCAGAGCACTACAAAACTCCATAAACTTTGATTTCACCATCCGAGGTGAAATAAGCGATCGAATGAAAGCAACCACGGTGGAATAAATGAACGGGGTATTACAAGAATCCCCAAAAAAGGCTAAACGTAGAAGTAGGTGGCTGTTCCCGCCAGGCCATGTGCTAGTCAAAAGCTCGCAAAAGTGCTGTTTTGAAGAATTTCCAGAAGCATGATCGATCAGGGAATTCCATGATTGATCATGGTACAAATCACCATCAGGAAAAATACCCCATGCCTATAAACACAAAAAAAACACACCTAGCGGGACGATATTAGATATAAACTCGCTACGACACTAGTCTCGAGATAAGCGGATAATTTAGGCAGAATTAATGCAAATAAACGCATCAAGTCACTCCGTAAAGGAGTGAACGAATGACAATATTATGCGTTTATCAGACTGGATTTTTTGCTATGGTTTT
Organism: Lonicera japonica; assembly: GCA_021464415.1. Taxonomy (NCBI): domain Eukaryota; kingdom Viridiplantae; phylum Streptophyta; class Magnoliopsida; order Dipsacales; family Caprifoliaceae; genus Lonicera; species Lonicera japonica. The sequence goes on from JAKCWG010000768.1 coordinate 15,366, forward strand.
TCTATCCGTACCAGAAATGCACTATATATATGGGTAAGTTAGTTAATATGTTTTTCTCCTAACTTTTATATAAATTCGTAAGTTAATTTATCTGTTTTACTCCTATTTTTAATTTATTCAAATAAGCGTGTCCCCAGTATTTTTTTTCTCCATATCCCTTCTTAAATGATATGTTTTTATTCGTGGTTGGTCCTAATCTATTTTCATTTCTATGTTTACTTTTGAAAGTAATTAGGCATTTCAGTAATGTTTGTATAACCAGTATCATGTACTGACGTGGAGAATGACGTAAGCAAAAGGAGCACACATTCCCCAAATTGGTGTAAATATTCTTCCTGCAACAGCGTCAATTCTAATTCTAATTCTACATATATATATATATATATATATATTATGTATATATTAAAGTTATTTCTTGTTAGTTACAACAGTATTATGTCTCTCCAATCATATATATATATGAGAAAGATTAAGTTATACTGTGTGTAATTTTACACCTGTTAATAATTTTTTGTCAACTTCATAATTCATCAATCTATCCATAGAAAAGATCAATAATATTATATGTTAAGATGCATGTAAAAAAATAAATTAATCGGAGTTGCAGAAGCCCCTCATCATAATTATGTTAAATTATGAGCCTTATAAATTTTAAGTAAAATAAAGTGCACCGATTAAATGCTTACAAATATCTGACTAATTTGAACTTTGTATTCTTGATAAACACAACAAAAATAGCTAATCCAATTAAAGAACTTGATAAATTACGAATTTGAGTAAAAGTTACGAATGGGTATATAACTGTTTAATCTTACACAAATGTAACTTGAACCTTATTCATATATATATACAAATCATCTTCTCATTCTCTAGCTCTCTTAAATATTTAATTAACAAGTAAAATTGAGAAATATTCCTAGTTTATATTCCAATTCTATATTAGATTTTGCGATTTATATAGTCTCGTCAAGAATTACTGGTCCCTTGCGTCCGAAACTATATAATAATCTCACCTTATTTTCCCCTTCTTCTTCTTTTTCTTTTTTTCTTGAATTAAAAATCGCATTTCAGTCAATTCCATATTATATTTTGGGTTTTATGTTGAGAATCTCATATTGAATTTTAAAATTATAGCAATTAAGTTATAGTTTCATGGTGTTCTTAATGTGATAATTTTAGAACTCAAGTCTTATGATATATTGAACTAATTGAATTTTAGAAAGATACCAACACACTTTATATGTATAAAAAGAATAATGCAAATCCTAATGTGTACGCAAGAATCAATTATTAATATAGTCAACTGTAATACGTATAATTTAAGACCAACACAATATGAGATATACATATATATTCATACTGGATCAAACTAAAATATAAAAACAAAGATGTTAATTGATTTAGAGGTTAAGTAGTAAATTATTTTATCAACGGTCTAAGGTTCGAACCTTTTAGCAAACATATTTTTTAATGAAAAAAGTGATTGCAGGAGTAAAATAGGCAATTCAAAAATCTGACACAGCCTCATGGCGGTTGGAATTAGTCCATACATTATTTTCCAATAAAATCTTAGAGCTAGCCCCCTTATCAATTGATAGAGATAACTGTTGGAAAAGGAATAAAGGCACTAAACAGGTTGCTAATAATTTAGAAATGCAGATTTTACATCAAACTGAAATACATTCCATTTCATTTGGGCTGCCACGGCTAAAATAATTTTAACGGTCTCAGATCTGGCAACTGGAGAGAAAGTATCAAAAAAATCTACCCCATGCTTCTGGACATACCCCTTAGCGACGAGCCTTGCCTTCAATTTCTGCACGCTTCCATCTGCATTGTATTTTACCTTATAGACACATTTCACACCAATCAGAGAAATTATTCTGGAGAAACAAAGGGAATTTTGATTAACACTTCAAACTCAAAATACAAAAGAGGAATTCTGCATACCTAAAAAAACTACTGCACTTAAGCTTATTTAAAGATAAAAAATAACCATAGTGGGCATCCCCACATCAGGTAGTGCAACCTAAATATAGAAACACAAACCAACTGACAACTCCACTAACTCCACTAAATTAGGAACTAACTATTCTGTATACCAATCCTAAAGCAACAAGGAGTTTAACTGCATCAACCTTTATCACTCCCCCTTGATGCAAAATCAGTGACACCAAGAGAAGATCGAAACATGAAAAACTTCGAAGAAGAAAGTGCCTTGGTCAGTCCATCTGCAACTTGGTTGTTAGTTGCGCAATACTTCATTACGATCATTTTCTCCGCAACAGCATCACGAATAAAGTGGTGACGGATTTCAATGTGCTTCGTTCTCCCGTGAAAAACTGGATTCTTCATCATCGAGATTGTAGCATTATTATCACAATAAATAGCAGTTGGTTCTTTTTGACTTTGATGAAGATCTGCCAAAATTCTTCTCATCCAAATTGCTTGACATGCGGCTAATGATGTTGCTGCGTACTCTGCTTCGGGAGACGATAATGCAACAGTAGCTTGCTTCTTTGACACCCAAGATATAGCTCCCGAACCAAGGCTAAAAATGTAACCGCTTGTGCTTTTTCGATCATCGACAAAACCTGCCCAATCACTGTCGGTGTACCCAATCAATTCAAATTGAGGAACTGACTTGTACCAAATCCCATAATTATGTGTGGCCCGAACATAGCGTAGTATACGCTTTGCTGCTCCAAGATGATGAACCGAAGGATTATGCATAAATCTGGAGACTAAGCTAACCGGGTACATAATATCGGGCCGAGTATGCGTTAAATACAGCAGCCCACCAACCATTCCTCTAAAAAACTTCTCATCAACTTTAGGAGTCCCGTCATTTATAGACAGCTTTTCACCGGTGTTCATCGGTGTAGAAGATGTCTTGCAATTCAACATATTATACTTCTTAAGCAAATCAGTTGCATATTTTCCTTGAGAAACGAAAATGCCATCATTAGTTTGCTGAATTTGAAGCCCAAGGAAATAATGCAGTAGCCCCAATTCTGACCTATCAAACTCCTTCATCATGCTTTCTTTGAATGCTAGAATAAGAGTGCTCGAAGACGAGGTATATATGATGTCGTCCACATAGACGCAAACAATAATAATATCCTCGTTACCTTCCGACTTCACATACAAAGTAGGCTCACTAGTACTCCTACAAAAACCGCTTTGTCGAAGATAAGAATCAAGTCTTCCATACCACGCTCTCGGGGCTTGCTTCAACCCATATAAAGCCTTCTTCAATTTATAGACTTTCTCCTCCTTCCCTTGAACAACGAACCCCCGTGGCTGCTGAACATACACAATTTCTTCCAAATAACCATTTAGAAATGCAGATTTTACATCAAACTGAAATACATTCCATTTCATTTGGGCTGCCACGGCTAAAATAATTTTAACGGTCTCAAATCTGGCAACTGGAGAGAAAGTATTAAAAAAATCTACCCCATGCTTCTGGACATACCCCTTAGCGACGAGCCTTGCCTTCAATTTCTGCACGCTTCCATCTGCATTGTATTTTACCTTATAGACCCATTTCACACCAATCGCTTCTTTTTCCCGTGGCAAATCTACGAGCTCCCATGTATTATTTTTCTCGATTGCAGCAATTTCTTCTTTCATAGCATTTTCCCATTCTTCCTTTCCTTCCGCCTCTTCAAAGCTTGAAGGTTTTGAAACCATAACAGCAAATGTACATGACTCGTAAATTTCGTCTAATGAGCGAAACTTACGGGGAGGAGTATCGCTGTCTGCAGTAGGTTCTGCACTGCTGCTGCCTTCATTTCTTTGACCCGGTGATAAAGATGACCTTGATGTGCTTGATGAAGGAGACGCTAAGGATGGAGAGGCTTGTGATGTTGTTGCTGTTTCGTTTATTGGAGCTGACTCATGTGCTTCATTTCCTGCTAATGGAACCTGCTGTGCATGTCCTTCTTTCCAACCCCAGAAACTATATTCATCAAAAATGACATCTCGGCGGATGATTAGTTTCTTAGTTTCAGGATTATACAACCGATAACCTTTTGTTTCATTGCTATAACCAACAAATATGCACTTCTCACTTTTTTTATCTAATTTGGTGCGTTCACTAGAATCAAGTAAGGAATAAGCGACGCAACCAAAAACTTTTAAACGACTTACATCGGGCTTTCGCTCCCACCAAGCTTCGTATGGAGTCATGTTACGCACCGCCTTTGTTGGACATAAATTCAAAATATGCACCGACGTTGCCACAGCTTCTGCCCAAAATTCATTTGGAAGTTTCTTTTCATTCAGCATGCTTCTCGCCATCTCCGCTACCGTCCTGTTCTTTCATTCAGCGACCCCATTCTGTTCTGGAGTTCTTCGTACCGTCACCTGCCTACGAATGCCATTTTGCTTGCAAAAGGTATTAAATTCAATAGATAAGAATTCTCCCCCTCCATCAGTTCGGAGCGTTTTGATAACACACCCACTTTCTTTTTCTGCAAAAGCTTTAAACTCTTTAAATTTTTCAAATGCCTCTGACTTGTAAGCAAGGAAATAAACCCAGCTCATACGAGTAAAATCATCTGTGAATAGTAGAAAATATCTACTTTTATTGAAGGATACCGCATTTGTCAGGCCGCATATATCTGCATGAACTAACTCAAGAGGCATTTTGGCTCTCCAAGATTTCCCAACCGGAAACGATACACAATGTTGCTTCCCGTAAACACATCCTTCACAAATATCGCCAACGTCCGAAATAGACGGCAAGCCAAAAACCATTTTTTTCTGACTTAATAATTTAAGCCCATTGAAATGCAAGTGCCCATATCGTAAGTGCCAAAGCTTTGACTCATCTTTAACAGTAGCAACTAATGCACAATCATCAAGACATGAGAATTCGACTGGAAACATTTTATTCTTTGTCATACTAATCTTCACAGCGGGCATGTCACTATTTTTTCTAATCTCACAAATATCATCATGAAAGGACACCAAATAGCTTTTCTGAGTTAACTGACCCACACTTAGTAAATTTTGGGCTAAACTAGGAATGTAATAAACATCATTAATCAGCCTTTCAATACCTGATTTAGTCTTAACAGCAATAGCACCCTTGCCTTCAATCTGTACTTGCTTATCATCACCAAGCCGAACTTGCAATTTCACCGATTCATCAAGGCTGCGAAACAAACTCCTTTCTCCAGTCATATGATTACTGCACCCGCTATCGAGAAACCACACATTTGTCTTACTTCCTTTGGGGTAAAGGTAAGTAAAAAACAGATTACCTTCTTCCTCATTTTCTTTAGTAAAATTGGCTTGCTCCCTAGCCTTTTTATAGCAGTACACTTCGACGTGCCCGAAACCGTCACAATAGTAACATTGCTTGCCTCTATAATTCCCCTTGTTGTTGCCTCTATCACCATTTTGAGACTTTCCTCTATCATTATTTTGAGGATTATGGTAATTTTTATCACTATAATTGGGTTTGTCGCCATTCGAACGACCCGCACCAAATCTGCCACGACCTCTTCCTCGACCACGATAACCACCTCTACCGCGGCCTCGACCTACATAAGACGTGCCTTCCATACCTTTCCCTTTGTCAGAAATCTCCACCTTCGATTGAAATGCTTGCTCGATATTTTTTTCGGACGACCGGTTCAACCTTTCTTCATGAGCTAAGAGAGACCCCTTTAATTCGCTAACGAAAAACTTAGTGAGGTCTTTAGACTCTTCAATTGCTGTGACAACGCCATCAAATTTGGCAGGAAGGCTTCTCAAAACCTTTTCCACAACCTTTTGATCAGTGATAGTCTCTCCATAAGCCTTTAATTGAGTAACGATAACAGAGACTCGATTGAGAAAATCTTGCACGGATTCACTACTCTTCGTAAAGAGGGTTTCGAATTCTCTGCGAAGAGTCTGAAGCTTCACAACGGTTACTTTCTTCTCTCCATGGAACTCCTCCTTTAAAATAGTCCAGGCTTAATTTTCCTTCATCGCACCCGCAATACAAGGAAAAATAGGATCTGACACGGCCTGCTGCAAAACAAGTAACGCCTTCGCATCCTTTTTAGAAAGCTCTCCTACATCGGATGAACTTTCTGCATAACCATTTTCAACTAGCTTCCACAAGTCTTGCGATATAAAGAAAGTCTTCATTTTTATACTCCTAAACTCAAAATTTTCTCCAGAAAATATAGCCACCGAAGGCTGTGAAAGATTGATAGAATTCGTACCATTCGACATGATGAATCACACTGGGCAGAAAACACGATACCTCTTCGATGATTTGCAGCTACGGCTGGAAACTCAAAGAATCGATCTTCAGCTATGGCTGGAAACTAACAAAATAAACTGCCCAAATGAACGAACCTCCCTTTGATACCATAATTGTTGGAAAAGGAATAAAGGCACTAAACAGGTTGCTAATAATTTATAAATGCAGAGAAATTATTCTGGAGAAACAAAGGGAATTTTGATTAACACTTCAAACTCAAAATACAAAAGAGGAATTCTGCATACCTAAAAAAACTACTGCACTCAAGCTTATTTAAAGATAAAAAATAACCATAGTGGGCATCCCCACATCAGGTAGTGCAACCTAAATATAGAAACACAAACCAACTGATAACTCCACTAACTCCACTAAATTAGGAACTAACTATTATGTATACCAATCCTAAAGCAACAAGGAGTTTAACTGCATCAACCTTTATCAATAACCAGATAAATGGAAAAAGAAGGCATCTGCCTTTCTACTGGAATAAGTATATGTCCACACTTCCCATTTTCATACTTTTGGTTTAGTTTGAAAAGCTAGTTGATCTGACTTTATGCACTTTCCTTTGGAAAATGTGTATATGTATCTATATGGGACGTTATCAGTAACTACCAGGAAGCAAGGTGGTTGGAGGAAAAGCAAAGCACTTTACTTGAGAAATTTGGAGAATTCAACAGAAGGATGAGTAAAATCAAACAAATATAAATGCATCACTAAAAGTCTCTAACATAAGATATTTTTCCTTGATCTTCATAATTTTCGTGAAAGAGATATAAACATATATATATATATATTAGTTAATGATGGACATCGACGTGTCCGTAAATGTTATTTTAAAGTGTTAGTGGATTTTTATCAAGAGCTAGACAATTTTCAGATGATTTTTTTGCGTCGTTCGGTTAACAATTGTACTGTGAAAATTAATGCAACTAGAGCACAAGTAACATGAGAAGTATGATATTTTATAGAAGAGTGCTATATCAAATATATATATATATATAACAAACTTGCGCTATTACATCGATGAAGGGGGGTTAATGTTTCTCTTGCAGTTGGTGAGACTTGAAATGATAACCCCAAACTATTTATTTCGTTTATCTTAAGGTAGTACTCTTACTTTTCTTTTTAGATGATTTAATTTGGCAGTTTTGTCTCATTTTAATACACTTATTCACTAGAATTTTAATATTACATCCCTTATCTCTCCGCTAATACATCTTCTATTATTATTCAATCAAGATATGTGGCCGGATTAAAGTTATTGCCTTAAAAGTCAAGTAAAAAAACGAAAGCAAGTAGACTTCGAATTATTGCTATTATGTGCAAGAAGACTTTGAAAAAGCTTTAATTAGCCTTGACAATTATAGCTATTATGAGTAGATAAATTCAGTATATAAGCAGCTTTGAATCCTTGCATTATGTACATCAAAGAAAAACAATGGGCTCAATGGCCTTTCAAAACTCTCTCTCCTTTCTATCATTATCTTTAGCCTTGTCTTTTGTAATATTTTCTATCATTATCGATTTGTCCACTAATAATTTTTTTGGTATAATCCCACCGGAAATATGCTTGCTCACTAATCCTGAAGTCCTCCATTTAGTTGAATGTCAACTTAATGGCTCAATTCCTAGTGAGATAGGCCAACTAACATCTCTCAATGAGCTCGCATTGTATACCAACGTTCTTGATGGTCCAATTCCCCCTTCTATTGGAAATTTAAGCAATTTGGCTTATTTATATCTCTACCAAAATAAGCTCACCGGAACCATTCCTCCACAAATGGGGAATCTCACCAATCTTGTTGAGATTTTCTCAAACAATAACCTTTTGTTTGGTTCCATCCCATCAAGTTTTGGAAACTTTAATAACCTCACCGTGCTCCACCTATTCACTAACCAAATAACTGGTTCCATTCCCACAGAACTAGGGAATTTGAAATCACTCCAGAGTTTAGCACTTAACACGAACAAACTTTCTAGGTCAATTCCACCTTCATTAGGTAATCTTGAATCCTTGACTTCTCTTTATTTGTACAACAATCAACTCACAGGTATGATTCCTAAAGAACTAGGAAAATTGGAGTACCTAATTGACCTATACTAGCTTGAACATTAATCGACTCTCACTGGTTCTATTCCTTCTTCATTTGGTAACCTCACTAATCTTGAAATGTTGCTCCTTCATGACAATCAACTTTTCGGTCCTATTCCACAAGAATTGGGAAGGCTTGAATTGATTATACTCGCAATAGACAATAATAGACTTTCCGGTTATTTTCTAGAACAAATTTTCCTTGGTGGTAAGCTTCAAAACTTGACCATAAATAGACACAATCTTACTGGTCCCTTTCCCAAAAGATTGAGAAATTGCTCAAGCTTAATCAGACTCCACCTCGATCGAAACCAATTCACCGGAAACTTATATGAAATTTTTGGTGTCTATCCAAAATTGCAAGTGATGTACCTAAGTGATAACAATTTCCATGTCATCTTTCTGATAATTGGCGTAAGTGTGAAAAATTGACCGACTTACAAATTGCGAGGAACAACGTCACTGGTAGCATACCTCAATTATTTGGAAATTAAACTCAATTATATGTTCTTGATATTTCATCAAATAATTTAGTTGGGGAGATTCCAAAGGAATTTGGGAAATTGAAGAATTTATTGAGTTTGGTTTTGAGCAATAACCAATTTTTTTTGAAATATTCCTCGAGAACTTGAATCACTAACTGAGTTGTTGTACCTTGATCTATCCAAAAATAGATTAAGTGGGTCTATACCAGCAAATCTTTCTCACTGCTTGAATATGTTTAACTTGAACTTAAGTAACAACAATTTCAGCCAAGAAATTCCAATGGAGATTACCAGATTATTCCACTTGTCCACTCTTGATTTGAGTGGTAACTTATTGACAGGGGAGATTCCATCTCAAATCCAAAGTTTGCAAAGTTTGGAGAAGTTGAATCTTTCTGGCAATAAACTCTCGGGTGAGATTCCGAATTCTTTTGATGATATGAATGCTTTGTTATATGTTGACGTATCTTACAATAAACTTTATGGTCCTGCCCCAAATAGAAAAAAAAATCAAAAGCATCTATCGATGTATTACGAGGAAATAATGGTTTGTGTGGAAAGGTTGAAGGATTAGAACCTTGTGTAAACTCTACCACTGCGTCAAAGAAAAAAGCAAAAAAGAACTATAAAACCATTCTCATAGTGGTTCTCCCTCTCGTGGTATCACTTACACTTCTTTTTGCATTTGTTGTACTATTCAATATTTATTAGCAAAAAAGAAGGAAATCAAAAATGGAGGAGATAAATGCAAAAGATCAAGATATATTTTCGATATCTAGTTTTGATGGAAAGTCAATGTAGAACAAAATCTTAAAGGCCACAAAGGATTTTGATGTCCAATATTGTATTGGAGAAGGACAATTCGACATTGTTTATAAAGAGAAATTGCAATTGGCCATTGTTGTAGCTATGAAAAAACTTCACGCAGCATCTAACATAGCAGACCACAACTCTTTTTTGAATGAGATAAAAGCATTGACTGAAATAAGACATCGAAATATTGTGAAGCTTCACGGATTCCGTTCACATTCCAGACACTCATTTTTGGTTTATGACTACCTTGAAAGGGATAGCTTAGCCAAAATATTGAGTAAAGAAGAAGAGGAAAGGAAATTAGATTGGAAAAAGAGGGTCAACATTATTAAGGGCGTTGCTCATGCTTTGTCTTACATGCATCACAACTGCTCTCCCCCAATTGTTCATCGAGACATATCGAGTAAGAATATTTTGCTTAATTCTGAGTACGGGGCATGTGTTTCTGATTTTGGTACGGCTAAGATTTTGAAGTCAGACTCATATGGATACGTTGCACCAGGTATATATTAGTTTATACATTTTACATCACCTATGCAATATTAGACTCTTATGAACATAATTACAAATGTTCTAGTCTAAGTGGTTGGAATATTTACCTTTCGTTTGGGAGATTTTATAGGTCAAATATCATTAGATTATTTTTTTTAAGAAAATTTAATTATTCAAGGGTATTTTAGACATTTTACGTAGCCCATAAACTCTTGTAGTGTAAAAATAATATCATATATATAACAATAAACCTATGTATTTCTCTTTTGTAGAGCTTGCTTACACGATGAAAGTGACCAAAAAGTGTGATGTGTATAGTTTTGGAGTATCATCTTTGGAAGTGATTAAAGGAACGCATCCGGGAGATTACATCCCTTCACTATTATCTTGGTCAAATGAAGATAGACAAATTAAATATGCATTGGACGAACGCCTTCCACACCTTTCACACGAAGTTGAGGAGCTATTGCTATCTATCATAGTACTAGGAAAAGCATGTTTAAATAGCAATCCTCAATCAAGGCCAACAATGCACATTATTTGTCAGATGTTATCGGTCAAAACACCTCATTCCTAAATACAATGGTTGTATTTTTCATCATTTTGTGTTTTAGTATATGTCATATATTAGATGTATGCTTAAAACCTTTTACCCACATAATTGATTTAAGTAAGGTATCGGCTAGTGAAAAAAAATTTCATCTAATGCACATACAATCATTGTATTTGTCAATTACACTACAACAAAAGACCTCATTTTCAGCGAAGATTTCCGACAGCACATAATTGTCCTCGCAAAAGAACTCCTTTTTCAACCACAAAAAATGGTTGTCGAAAATATTCTGTCAAAACATATTTTATTTCCGACGAACAATATGCTGTAGGAAAAGAGTTTCAATTTCGTCGGAAAAACAAAAGCAAAAATGGCGGGAAATTTTGGCGTTAGTATTATTTTCGACAACTTTTGGTATCATCAGAAATGGTAGAACTATTTCTGAGAGGAAGTTGACTTTGTCGGAAATGAATTCTTAATTTCGAGGGCAACAAAGTACCCTCGGTAATGAACAAATTATTTCTGATGGCTAATGACCCTTAGAAATATTTCTCTAAATTGTATTATTTTTGTTAACGCCATAACTTTAAATAATTTTTTTTTTTGTAATTTAAATGCCATAACTTTAAATAAAATTAAAATTTCAATTTTAATAAAATTTATATATTTTAAATCTACTAATCAATATTAATTAAACAACATCCTTCATGACTATATAATAACGTACTTTATGTGTTTCTACATTATTAGTCATCTCAGTCTATGTAATCACGGTATATTAGTCCAATTTTTTGGACCATTTACTTTTTAAATCATAATGTCTATACAATTAGAGTATTTTCACATCTAGCGTTGACTTTAATTTGTTAAAAAAATATTTTGTGAAGATTGAAATAAGATTAAAAAAAATATGATTAAAAGTGCATTTAAAAAATATTAGTACAAGGTGGCCCAATTACGTTTTTTTTTTAGTTTTTCTAGCATGAACAATTGAAACAACATTGAACATGTGTTTCAATTATTCAATACCAACTTATTGAAGTTTGTGAATTTAAATCAGTCACATGTAATTCTTTTTTATCTTATTACCGGTTTTTTTTTTTTATTTTATGGTGCTGGATGGCGTGAGTATACCTAGTCTATATTATAAAACACCATTTTGACCAAAATTTTTGGCAAAACGTATAAGAATTCATTGGCTAAAAATACACATGTTATGATATACCTTACTTGTATACAATTGGATTTGTTTTATACACATATCAAGATGTCAAATCAAAGATAAAACACACACAACAATAACTTATAAACAATAAACTCTTACACACTAATAATTTTGTTTGTAATTTAAATGCCATAACTATAAATAAAAAATTCAATTTATAATAAAATTTATATATTTAAAATCTACTAATAAATATCAATTAAACAAGATCCATTGTAACTATATCATTATGTAAAAAAAGATCAAGAAAAACTATCGAGTAACATTTTAAAATGTACTTTATTTGTTTGTATATTATTGATCATCTTAGTATGCGTGTTCACGGTACATCAATAAAATATTTTTGAATTTTCAATTTTTAAATCATAACGATCGACGAATTGGATTATTTTCACATTTGGCATTGAGTTTAATTTGTTAAAAAAATATTTTGTTAAAACTGGAATAAGATTAAAAATATATGATTAAAAGTGCCTCCAATAAAAATTGATATAAGGCAGTCTAATCAGGTTTATTTTTAAATCATTCCTTTTTAGCTTATTACCATATTTTATTTATTTTACTATGCCAGATGACACAGATATGCCCTAACTTTGTGATAAAGATGTTTATCTACATAGTTTGACATATCAATACATATGCATTTATATAGATGTTCTATGAAAATTGATATTTTTTTTCCAGAAGATTCTACGAAAATTGATCAAGTAAAAAAAATAATAAAAAAAATATTTAAGAGCATCCTGTCTAAGGAGAAAAAAAAATTCCCTCCTATGCAATAGATTTTCTCCTGCCTAAAAAGACTCCTCATCTCACCAAAAAAAGGGAAAGACTCCTTATTTCTCCTCACGTTCAGTTCGACTAAATCATTAAAAAAAAAACTTTCGTTGTTCTAGCTACTGTGCACTTCTCAAACCCTAAAACCTCATATTTCTTCCCCTTTTCTCACTACGGCAATGGATTGAATTGAAGATTTGAGAAGCATCTTGATTGATTGGGTAACAATTAGAGGTTTGTCCATCTCTACTCTCTCTCTATTAGATTTCTTAGTTAACCATATTGAGGTCTAAGTACTGGAGTCCTCATGCTAATATGATTCCCCTGTTTTCAAATCCATCTGTAGCCTTATATTTTTTTTATTTGCTTCAAGCCCGCATCATCATAACGCTAATATTTGTATATACATGGAGTCACTAACGCCCAATTTGAGTAAGCCAAACAAGATATGTTCTTACAATTTGTTATTAGAGGGAAAGATTATGATCTACAAATGATCCCATGTGTTCGGTGGCAAAATTAGATTGAGTCTATTTTTCCCATGTGCTTGGTGGATGTGCTAATTTGAGGGTAATCAATTGCATACATTATTTTGATTTGAGATGAATTTATTTGCTGTTCAGTTGACCAGAGCAAGATCTCGAAGTTTTTTATTGATAATTTAGGTCCATGTTCAGGTGGTGTTTGATTGGCTAGGTTTTATTGGTAATTTATTTCCACTCAATTTCCTGGTTCGTGGGCTTGTTGGACAATTCTAGACAATTGAATTTTCGACCATCTCCCACGTATTAGACCTTTTAAAGGCAAAAGATAATTTTTACATGAAAAAAGTTTTACATATTTTTTTACCTTCTTACCTAGGATTGCAACCTTTTTCACCCAAAATCTGATTCCAGATTTTATTTTTTTGTGTGGTTACAAACATGAAAGGAAAAACAAACTACATGTTGACATTGCTGCTTGAAGCAGCCTCTGCTTTCCGGATTTTTTCAATCATATCGTCTATAACTTGATCCGGTGGAATAATGGTTTCTAGGCCAAAATCCCAATTACGTTTGATTGCGTTTCTAATCTTGGTGGACAAAATGTAATTTGCTTGTTGAATGATTGAGATATTTTAGAACTAACTTTATTTTTACAGTTCTAGGTGAATGGTTTAGAATATTATAAGGATTTCAATCTTTTTGTTTCACTAATCATTAATATAATTATTTCAGACGTCTTACCGTAGATTATTTCGCCAAAATCAAGTAAGATAGTGACAAATCAAGTTGTCACTCGTATTCATTCCAGTTTTCTTCACATGTATAATTGGTGTAAAATCCCAATCAAAATTTATTATGTGATCACGTGTAAAATAGAGGCTTTGTTGCTAGAATATAATTTTATTTTCTAAAGGAAAAATATAATAACAAAATGGCATATCTGTAGATCATTGTGCTAGCAAGTGCATCATCTTTTTGAGGTTTTTAGGTAATTTAGCATTGTTTTTAATTTCATACTTAATTAGCATATCGACTTTTTGCTAATCTAACATTATTTTTATTTTTTATATGTAAAGTCATACTTAGCAACATTGGCAAACCATATTTTATTGATCAAAAGTTCATAACACTCCTATAAGTACCCCTTTTTATAGTTTTTCTTGCTCTAAATGATATGCAGTTGCTGTATATTCTTGTCTAATTCATCTGAAATCTGTTTCACAATATATCTTGAATGTTTTTGCTTTTGCATTGTGCCTTCTCCCTAGGCCTTGGGGACACCTTAGCGCCTAGGTTTGCCTTAAGCCTTGAAACAACTATGGTACAATATTTTATCATGTAAGAAGAAAGTTGAGTGCTCATTATAATGATATTTATTTTTTCTAATGTTTCCTTTTCACTTTTAACGTATTGCGTCCCCATACGTTTTCTGTGGAAGGTATTTGCCTTTTGGATAATTTTAGTTTTATTGTGGCAGGTTGGAGTCTCCTATCGTTAAACTTCTAGGTATCATTTTAATAATTTTAATTGGAATACTATTGACAGGTGTGTAACTTCATCATTTATGTCGGTTTCTTTGAATTTAGTTAAAAATTGTCATTTTTCATGTAGTTCATTAGTAAGAACAATTACAACAATAATCGACATATTTTGATGACACCAAGTTAAATCACCATATAATCCAAAAGCTTAAGCTGTTAGGTAGTGGGCTAACAATAAAATTAAATTTAATATTTTTATTGTAATTAATATTTTTAATATATAATAATAAGGAAAAGAAATTTATAACATTTAAACTTCATAAATTTAAACATACATTAAAATGTATTTCGGAGAATTAGTGTCGATCAATTTTGAATTTTAATTTTGTGTAAGTTTTTAAAATTAAATGTAATGTTTTTTTTCCAGTAATGTAATGTTTATTTCCATAACAAATATGTTATGTTAATTTAGTGATTTTTAAATTTATAAATTATAATTTTTTAAATTATTATAAGTTAATTAATAATAATATCTATAATATTTTTAAATATGGGTTGGAGTTGCCCGGGCACAGTCTAGTTTCTTTATATGTTACTCCTTTTTTATTTTAATTATGAAGAATTCTTTAACTGGTGTCTTTTGGTGTGGAACCTCATTTAATAATAACAGACAAATACATTTCACCAAAAAATAAGATGGAAATATGATGCACATGTTGTATAAGTTAGTGTTAGAAAATACTGGATGGAAAATATGAAATACATACTGATACCATAGAGGGGGTAGTACGAGTATAATTTGTAGTCTTTTGTAATTAATATAGTAAAAGTTATGGTTAAGAAACGTAAGTGACAAAAATTACAGAATAAGTTTGTACCTTTATAATATGTGTTTTTTAGGAGATATTGATCCTACGCATATGAGCATATATTAAAGTAAAAGAATTTTTATTGTAAAATACTCTAGTAAGATGAGTTTCTTTCTGTTCTAATAACTTTTATGGAACAATGTTCAAGTCTTAACAATCAACCATGTGAAAGTCTAGTAAGATATTGAATCCTACTTTATTAAAGGTGTACTATTCAATGTGAAATAAGTTTTAAATTCAATAACATTAAAGAAATTCATTGATCTGCTTATGACTTCATTTCCATTCCTTCAGGGGTATTCTGATAATCATACATTACTTTTCATAGTAAAGTTTATTTTTCCTCAATGTTCTTTTAGAGAATACTTGTTTGTTTTCTCATACTATTTCTTACAATTTTTTTTTGGGATATGTACAGAGTGAGGTGGAGTCGGATTTGTTATTAATTAATTATTTCGGTGCAGTGCAGTGCAATCGGGAAAGCAAAATTAAGTACATATACAACTCTCTCCATTTTGTTTCTAGTTTACTTTTATTTTTTCCTGGTACATTGATATGGGAGTGTATTATTTAGTATAAATTAGGTATGTTCATACTTTACATCACTTTTCTAATATGTTGACGTAGGTACACTTTTCCTTACAACTATACCAATTCATTAATAATTAGGAAATAGTTCCTTCTAAACAATTCCGGCAGACAACTTAATAAATCAAGCCAAACTGGAATCACTTAATAATTTGTTGACGTATGTTCGTGGGCTTGTTGGACAATTCTAGACAACTTAATCCTTATGGGAATATGAGTACAAGCCATAGTACTTGGCCAGTTCTTTTATTTCCATACAACCTTCCTCCTTGGATGTGCATGAAAGAGCCTTATACTTTTACTTATACCAAGACCAAAAAGTCCTGGTAATGATATAGATGCGTATTTAAGGCCCTTGATTGATGAATTGCAAACATTATAGGAAATTGGTGTGGAAACTTATGATATATCTACTAAAAGTTTTTTTCAAATAACAGTTGTTGTCATATGGACTATCAATGATTATCGTGCATACATTAACCTGACAGGGTGGAGTATGAAAGGAAAATTAGCATGTCCATGTTGTGCGTCAAATACTGATCATTGCAGGTTGAAGAATGGCTCAAAAGAATGTTATATGGCTCATCGTCGATTTTTGTCAGCAGACCATCCATGGCGTAAACAAAAAAGGGGTTGCACTTGAAAGACCCTCTGGTGATGCTGTTATGAATGAGCTTGACAAGTTAAGAAAATTAACACATGGCAAAGCACTCGAAAAATAGACTATATCTGGGTTTGGAAACATTCATAATTGGAAGAAACATAGCATTTTTTTTCAATTGCCTTAATGGAAAACGCTTTCGCTACGCCACAATTTGGATGTTATGCATATTGAGAAAAATATTTTTGATAGTATCATTGGTACAATCATGGATATTGATGGAAAAACAAAGAATGGTTAAAATGCTCGTCTTGATATGCTAGAAATGGGTATAAGGCCAAACTTACACCCGAGAGAAGAAGATGGAAAGGTAGTTTATGATGCAGCTCCTTAGACATTATCAGTTGAAGCTATTAAAGCCTTATGTCAATGGTTGCTGAAACTAAAAGTCCCAGATGGATACTCTTCCAATATATCTCGTTGTGTGACTACATCGGGTAATAGTATTTATGGGTTGAAAGCTCGTGCTTGCCATATTTTTTTAGAGAAATTGCTTCCACTTATGGCACGAGAGTTATTTCCTAAAGATCCACATGAGGCTATAATCGAGGTTTGTAACTTTTTTACAGAGTTATGTTCTAAAGTATTAAGGGCGGAGGATTTGGAACTTCTTGAGAAAAGTGTTTTCATAACTCTATGCAAGTTGGAAAAAGTATTCCCACCAGTATTTTTTTACATCATGATTCATTTACCGATCCACTTAGCTTAGGAGGCAAAAATCGCCAGTCCAGTACAATATAGATGGATGTATCCCATAGAAAGGTACTAAAGTTTATCTATTAATTTTTTAATCTTAATTTTTATTGATTTTCCATTCTAATGATAGTATTATGCATAGGTATTTACATAAGTTAAAGACTTATGTTTGTAATAAGGCTCGTCCAGAAGGGTCTATAAATGAAGGCTACTTGTGGCACAAGAGTTATTGCCTAAAGATCCACGGGAGGCTATAATCGAGGTTTGTAACTTTTTTAAAGAGTTATGTTCTAAAGTATTAAAGGCGGAGGATTTGGATCTTCTTGAGAAAAGCGTTTTCATAACTCTTTGCAAGTTGGAAAAAGTATTCCCACCAGCATTTTTTGACATCATGGTTCATTTACCGATCCACTTAGCTTGGGAGGCAAAAATCGCCGATCCAATACAATATAGATGGATGTATCCCATAGAAAGGTACTAAAGTTTATCTATTAATTTTTTTATTTTTATTTTTATTGATTTTCCATTCTAATGATAGTATTATGCATAAGTTAAAGACTTATGTTCGTAATAAGGCTCGTCCAGAAGGGTCTATTGCAGAAGGCTACTTGGCAGATGAATGTTTAATTTTTTGCTCAAACTATTTAAACCAAATTGAAACTAAATTTTATCGAGAAGAAAGAAACTATGATGGGGGTCAAGAGGTAACTAACTCTTCTCAGTTATCTATCTTTACAACACCTGGTCAAGCTTTAGGAAAAGGAGTATTCAAAGATTTGAGTAGTGAACTGCACAAGGTTGCCCACCATTTTGTGCTAACAAATTGTGAGGAGGCTCAACCCTTTGTGGAGTAAGTACATTACACTACCATTAAATACTTTTAAAATACATATAGTAATTATATTAGTTTTAAAACTATATTATATATGCAAAGAGCATAAGAACATTATTCACATGCAACATGGTCATGATAATGTGGAGAAGTTGCATAAGAAGGATTTTGTTGATTGGTTTTCTGCGAGGGTAATGATGATTTGATAACTACAACTAATTGATAAACGCGCAATTTTGTAGTCGCTAACGCCATTTTGATTGTGATTATCGCGTTTATCTTAGCCTAAATTAATTAAATTAACCCATTTTTTGTGCACAAACTAAAAATATCAAGAATTGCTTTAACATGGCTCAAAGTAGCCTTTTCTAGTGTCTTGATTGTGCCCATAGATTTTGGAAGCAAGTTGGGGAGCTTTGGGGAATGTATAAGAGAGATAGAAGCCAAAAGAGAAGAATAAAGTTTCCCGAAGCAGTCCTCTGATCAATCAGAGGCCACCTTTTAGTGCAGAATCTGCCCTTTGATCAATTAGAAAATCCTCTGATCAATCAGAGCTCACCTAGCAAAGCAAAATCTACCCTCTGATCAATCAGAGGCCTCCCAGATCTCAAAGTACAAGCCCTAGAAGCAACTTTTCTCCCCTTTTTATGCATTGAAACTCACCAAAAGTGCTGAACTTTCCATTTCTAGATAGGATGAGGTGCTTACCCATTGGGTTCTTTAAAAAAGTGTACTAGAAAACCCATTTTTGGGCATTGCTCTTACATTATTTAATTGCTCTTTTTTGGTCATGTAAAGGAGGTAATTTTTTAGATTTAGATTGAAGTAATATAAGAAATTTTTCTGCACTTTCTCTTTCTATCACTTTTGTAAGAAATCTAGTTAGAGAAACTCTTGAGATAAATGGAGATCACTTTAATGGTTTTTGTTCATACAACTATCATGGAGTAGTTTCATTGCTAAGGCTAAAAGATGAACTTTGCATTGCATTAATTATGTAAGTTTGTTTCTCATTCCATTGTTAGTATTGTTAAATACTTCTTGAATCCTTCATCTTCTCCGTTCAACCAACCATTCATAAGCTAGTAAGATAATCCTCATAAGGTGATTTGACTTTGTATCCCTTGTATATATAGATCTCAAGCATTAATTAGGTGATGATGCACTTGTGTATTTCTTATTAACTATGCTTGAGATACTTTACATTACCAAGCATGTTTAGTCTTTGAATATTCATAGAAACACCATAAATTTGATATTCCAATCCTTGAATGCTTTAATGATATGTTGAGTGCTTTCTACACTTTATGTGATTTTGAGACTCAATATTTTCTTAGTTAGAGTGTTACCAAGGAGGATCTCTTAAGTTTATGCCATAATCACCTTAACGATTCAATTTGTATTTATCAAATGTGTCCAAACTGGATGATTTAGACCTCCCAATCTTAGACAAACGAAATGTTGTGATTTATTGAGCTAAACTTTTTAGTTGGCAATTTTCATAATCAAGTCAATTGCATAGGGGAAACTAACAATGAATTCTCAATGCCTAGTTTAAGTTTATGCCTTTTCTTTTGGTGTATCTCAAGTTTGCATCTTGGTTGAACATTATACGGGAATGGGTTGCACTTGCTTCACACCTTTTGTTATAAGATAAAAATGAGAGATACATTTGTGTTAAGCTTACTTACACCCTTTCTTTATATGGAATTTATATGGGAATGGGTTGCTTTGGCTTCACACCCTTTTGCTTAGAAAAGTGTAAGGTACTCAACACTTAGGAATTACATTGAGAACTTTGAATGAGATTAGTTTTACATAACATTGCAAAGCAAATGAATTCTATAATGCCTTAGCCTTTTCTTATCAATTGATACATCACTTTAATTTTTATTGTAAGACTTTAAAATCAACAACTAAAATCAACCAATCAAATTCTCTTGAACAAAGCCTTTGACTCGTAATCACCACATCGTCTTTCCGACTATCCTTGTGGTTCGACACATGGACTTACCAAGTATTATAACTTGACAACCTACACTTGGGTTCCTAAGCACGGAAATATTTTCGGTGGGTCACTAATACTTTTTTTAAAGGACATTTGTACTTTGGCACCCAAAGTTTATATTGAAATTGAGTTTGAAACCCATAGTTTTTTTTTTTAACTTTGACACCCATTGTTAACAGTTCCGTTAGTTCCACATGTTTGACTGTTATCTTAATGTTTTAATGATCCAAAGTGCCCCTGCATGCACAGAACAATAAACACAACGGCTACTAAAAGGAAATAGCCGTTGTTTTGTCATTTTCCTCAAAGCAAACTCATTAAATACTCTTATCCTTTAAACCATAACCTGCCATTTTTATATATCCACACATAATTTCAACCAAACACTTCATACATTATACATTTATTCATTCAAGCAGTTCATACATTCATCGAAATCCATACAAGTCCATTTCATAAAAGGTCCAGACGGGCGGAGGGGAGAAAGAGGTACATCTATTTGTTTTGAATAAAATCATACAAAATGTGCATTACAATTACTTACTCTATGATTTTATGCTATTTACACAGGAAATATGCCCAATATGTGACCAAGAAGGGCATAGAGCCATTGCATGCCCTTGGATATACACTAAATGCAAAAGGAGTGGATGTAATGGAATAATGATGCTTTTCACATCTGATGAAGATAACACATTCGGAAAAAAATACATGAAATGCCAGTATGAAACTTGTGGTGCATTTTAATGGTTTGAAGATGCAAAGCATAATAGTTATGCAAAAAACACAAATGGTTCATCATCTTCAGTAGGATCATCATCTAATTGTTTCCAATGTGGACAACCTAGTCATTGGGCTAAGACTTGTCCATGGAAAGAGACAAAATGTCCAAATGGCTGCCCAAATACAAGGAATTTATGGACTTCAAGAAAGGATACAAGTTATGGAAGAAAATTTTTGAAGTGTATGACATGTGGTGGATTTCAATGGTTGGATACAGCCATTTCAAATGGTGAGGGTACTAATTTAAAGGGGAAGGTTGATTTGAAAGTTAAGATTGAAGTTAGTTTGGATGACCGATGTAATAGCTTTAAAGGCAAAAATATAGCATACAGTACCAAAATATATTTAATATTGTTAATGAGAATGTGATTAATGAGAATGTGATTGTTTTTGCAAGAAATAAATAAGAACATAGTGACATAAACTAGTGTGGTTAAACCAACTAATGTTTTGGACAACACTAGACAAAAAAAGTTTGCAACCAAACTAGTTTGTGCATTGACACATATAGTTTGGTTACCTACTCAGTTTTCACTGACCCAAAAAAACAAAAACCTGTTCTTTAGGTGGTGCTTTCTTGTGGTACTTGAAAGTTCAACCTCCCCCTTGCTCTACCACCTCTTGCACCACCTCTTGTTGTTCCACCACCCCTACTTGCACCATTGCTAGTTGCCTGGTTGCTCCCTCCTTGACTTGTTCCCAGTACAACTCTTGGGGGAATGAACAATCTTGGTCTCTTTTGTACCCCTCCTTGTGCACCTCCTCTAGGCCTCCCTACATATAAGAAATAATAGTAATGATATATTATCTTATTATAAATTAGTTAATGGGTTAAATGAAGCAATAACTGAAATTACCCCTCTTTGCTGCCTTAGGTGGACGTGCCCCTTTGCATGTAGCTTTATTATGGCCTAAAGTGCCACATTTATTACACCTCTTACAGTTCCTCTTTTCTGCATTTACTTCATCTGCTGCCTTAAACCTATTTTTCCTAGGCCTTCCAGGTGGCCTATATAGAGGAGGAGGTAATACTATAGCTTGTGGCTACAAGAGTAGAAAAAGTGAAATAAATACAAATAATAATACAATGTAATAATAAATCACATGAGCATTACATATTACCTTGCCCCAATAAACAGGATCCTCAATTGGGTTTATATATCCCTCATAAGCTACTTTGTAGAGTGCATTCTTGAAGAATGGGCTACAAAAACTACATACGATGTACAAACCATTAACTGCTTTAAAATTAAGGTACATACAAATTTAATTAAATGAAATGAATTTAAATAAACTGAAGTTAAATTAAATTACCTTTGTAGATCCCTTCTCAGTGATATAAGAACACAAACTGCTTGGACACATGGTAGGCTAGATATCTTCCATTCACAGCATGTACATGTCCTAGCATTTATGTCCACAGTCCACCTTTTGCCATTGCTATTGATAACCACATGGGTAAAATCTATTGATCCTTGACTGATGTAGTTCTTGTACTCCTCCTTCATTTTTTGAAGATGCTTTTGTACTCTAGGTACATGTGACTCTGGGTCCCAGTCCTTTGACATAATCCTTCTTTCATACAATAAGGTCATAACCATGAGGTGTTACTTCTCAATCACTCTACACAATGGCAGCTCTCTCATACCCAATATTATGTTGTTAAATGATTCACTGAAATTATTGGTTATGTGGTCACACTTGCAGGTTGTATCAAAGTGTAATCTTGCCCAGTGGTGCCTACTCTCACTATCCAGCCAAGTAAATGCATCAGAGTTATCTCTATTTATCTGCTCCATTATTCTCTCATGATCATCCATATTGAAAGCCCTAGCTGCCCCCCAACTCAATCTCTCCATGTGTGATCCTTTGTGCTCTTTTTTGAAGTTTTTATACATGTGCCTAAAGAAAAATCTATGTGGATGGCCTGTGAATAAGTCCCTAACTGCATCTCTCAACCCTTTCCCCATGTCTGACATCAATGTAATTGGCAGATTTTGCTTCATGATGTGTGGTTTCAAAATTTCATGGAAGGTAAACCAATTTTCGTAAGTTTCACATCTAGCCAAGTAAATAGCAAGGGGAAACAAACCATTGTTACCATCCAAAGCTGTGGAAGAAAGTGTAACCCCACCATACTTGCCCTTCATGAAACAACCATCTAAACCTATCATAGGTCTGCACCCTTTGATAAACCCATCTAAACAAGCTTTGAAAGAGACAAAGAAACCTACAAATGTGGAATCAACAGGATGTCTAAAGTAATGAATAACACTACCAGGATTCTTAGCTAACAACTGCCTACATACTTCAGGACACAAGGTATAAGATTCTTTATAGTTCCCATAAATCCTCTCATGGCATATAATTCTAGCATAATAAGCTGTGTGGTAAGACACTTTTACTCCATACTTGCTCCAAATATCATTTTGCACATCCTTGGGCTTGTACTCCTTATGGTCTCTTATCTGTTGCTCAATTTTATTTGCCACCCAACCTGCCTTGGCCAAGCAATTCTTACCTTTTTCATCACTTTTACATGTATGTTCTCCCACATATGATCTTAATCTAGCTATATGTTCCCTAGGGACTCTCCTTACATACACTCTTCATTTGCAACTAGGCTCCTTGCAAACTAACTCAATTTTCAAATTATCATTCTTCTTTTGTTTATATTCAAACTTTTTGTGAATAGCATATTGCCTCATAAATTCCCTACATATTTTCATGGTGCTCCAATCCATCTTCTCATGTAATTCACCCTCTTCCTCTACAATCACATGATCATTATCTTCATAACAATTATAAGTTTCATTGATAAACTGCCTAAATTCTGAGTTATTTACACCCTCATTAGCCCCAACATCAGTTTGCCCACCCTTAGTTTGCCCACTTTCTCCCTTAATAGGACCACCATCCCTTTCACTTTCAACTTCACCCTCAGTAGGACCACCATCCCTCTCATTTTCAACCTCACCCTCATTTTGAACACCACCATCCCTCTCACTTTCAACCTCACCCTCATTTTCAACACCACTCTCAGTAGGACCACCATCCTTCTGAGCTTCACCTTCACCTTCACCCTCACCCTCACCCACACCCTCACCCTCACTAAAATCAGTGAATGATGTATCACTGCGGACCTCACCAAAGTCAGGAACACTATGATATCCTTCCTCAGCATCCAAGTTATCAATATTAATATCCCCTAAACCAAGCCCAGTAAAAATAACTTTTAAAGGAGTATCTATACCAACCTAGGCCCAACATTATAAAATGGATCAAAATTACCCTCATTCATCAAACTGATATCAAAACTAGTACCCCCAACCTCAAACTTGCTGCTAAAAGTGGGTTCGGTGGTAATCATTGACAAATCAACCCTATTCATCTTATTCCCAGGTTCATATTCAACTTCAGCTTCAAATTCAGAGTCAGACCAATTTAATGAAGGTTGAAGTTGTGATTCTGGTTCAAAGTGAGGTTCAAGGTGTGGTTCAAAGTGTGGCTCAATGTGTGTGGCTCAGTATGTGGTTCAGTGTGTGGTTCAGTATGTGGCTCTTCATCATCATCGGACAATACTACAGGTTCTTTAGAAGTAAATTTATTAAGCTTACTTCTTTCAAACAACCTAGGGGACCTCCTAACCCTAGTGGGAGCCTTACTCTTTTGCTCCTTTGGTGTAGACATGGGACCACAAAATGTGTGCATATCCCTGGCAATTTATAAAGTACACAAGTTGTTTCAAAATAAAGAAAACCACTATGCACTCACAATCATGTTAATAGTATAAAATATGCATAAAACATTAATAATGGCGAGCATAATGGCCCACAATGGAACATTCCAATGTCATAAGTGCATACAGATTTCGAATAAAGCAACAGAATATATACAATAGTAAATAACTGAAGCCAAATAACATTAAACATGTTCCCACACCATCTAACATGCATTTTTGAAATCTACAAGCAAATCAAGCCTAGGATTTTAGTTTTAAGGTTTTCTTTTTCATTCAACAACAATAAAGGCCAAAAGTATTTAGGGTTTTTACTGAAACACATTAACTAGGGCTCTGAATCATGTAAAAATGGAAAAAAATTTATAGAGAGACTTGGAAAACATAAGGGTTTTGAACTAAGGTTTTGTATTTAGGGTATTTTTTGAAACATACCTTTGACTATGCACGCGATGGTCTGATTGTGTATCAACCAAGTGAGATGGCCTTTCTTGCTTTTAATCGCAATGTGAATCGACTGTGTGTGTGTGGGAATTGTGAGAGGAAATGGAGGAAAACTGATGAGGGTGATGGAGTGTAATGGAGGGAATGTGATGGTTAGGTCGTACTTGTGTGCGAATGGTGGGAGTACACGTATGGTGTGAGGGGCACTTTAGGCAGTTTGGATCAATAAAACATTGAGATAACAGTCAAACGTGTGGAACTGATGGAACTGTTAACAATGGGTGTCAAAGTTCAATAAAAAAAACTATAGGTGTCAAACTCAGTTTCAATATAAACTTTGGGTGCCAAAGTACAAATGACCCTTTTTTTAATTACATTATAACTCTTTTTTTTCCAATTGCTTGTAGATTTAGCAGTTATATGACAATGGGAAAATGAGTGCTCATATGATGTCTTTGGCCAATGGTCCTGAACTCATAGCCAAACATTTTCCAATTTACAATGTGCATGGATTTAGGTTCCATACATTATCTCGTGATGAGGCCAAAAAACACAAAATAATTGAGTTATGGTGCAAGGGGAGAACCAAATTGAGGGCAAAGTGCCATGGTATGGAACCATAAAAGACATTGTTGAGTTGCGATATACAAAAAGGAATAGGGTTGTCATGTTCAATTGTAATTAGTATGACACAACCACAGAACAGACTGGTTATAAAGTGGAACGCTATGGGATAGTAAGTTTTAATACACGAGCCAAGCTGAATACTGATGAACCATTTGTGCTAGCTGACCATGCAACTCAAGTTCATTACATTCAGGAAATCAAAAATAGTACTTGGAGTATTGTGGTGGAAACAAAACCTAGAAATGTTTTTGAGATGCCTATAAATGAAGGGGAACCTTCTCAAAAAGAAGAAACTCAACATGGTTACACACATGATAATCAAAATGAGGATGAAGATTTGGAATAGATTATTATAACAAATTTTCATATGATTTTGCTGTAGTTAAATGTTATTTTGGATCTCTTCTTTGTTTTTTAATTCAAGTTGCAATAAAACTTGTGTTATATATTTCTTTACTAACTTTGCTTTGATCAAACTAAAAATCTTAATTCATATGAAAAATTATTTAAGCTTTCATGGTCTGTTTTTGTAATGAATGTGTGTTGTAGTTATGGCAAGAAAGCAACAGGTCGCAAAACGGCAGTCAGCGGAACAGAAGATACCATTACTTCGGTGTACTAGTTTTCTTATGTTTTAAAATCCTTTGAGGCTTTTCTCATTCATTGATGTTTTTCACAGAAGATAAGTGAAAGAAACAAAACTATTCGGGATAAATCAACCATTGTTCACATAACAGGCTCTGTTCCAATGGCAAAATGGCACAAAGAGGAGGTGTGAAATATAAACATTATAGTTTGTTATTCTATGTTATTGATTCAATATATATCTTAGTTATTAATTTGAATAATCTATTACTTTATTATAAATTGGAAATGAATGCTATTTATGACTATCTAAAACTCATCTTATTTAATTTAACAGCGTGATCGAAACAGAGTCGAACCTAGCCGAATAAAGTGTTGGTGGAAATTTCATGTAAGTAACGCAAAGGACGAAAAAGAACATTGGAAAAGTGACAAGGCTAAGGAAATTTATGTAAGTTTCTATACTTGATTCGTAAGTCTAATTTTTTCTATTCATATAATATTGTGATGGTATACATATGATTAAATTTGTATAATTTTACTTGAAGGATGATCTTACTGAAAAAAAGGAATAGACTAGAAGAGGTGATTGGTGAAGCTGATGATTGGGAGATATATCAGAAAGTGATTGGTGGGCCTAGTCACGGTCGTATACTTGGTTTAGGTGTTGGGGTCAAATTAAACGATTACATTTCGCCTAACTAATCTTGTAATAATCCTATATGTTTGGAACAAAAAGAAGATTATGAAAGAATGAAAGGCCGAGTTGAATCTCTGATAGATAAATTAGAGAAGTTGACTCAAATTGTTCAAAGTTTGCTGCCTAATACCTCAGACAATTCTAAAGCAAGAAACTCTCATTTGTCTTAAATTCATGCACAAAACACAGTAAATAAGAAAAGAAGCAATTGATGATTTGCTCGCCATTTTTCACGGTCTACAGCTCTTCAAAACCATCCAAAAAAGGAAAAGGGAAAAAGTGACATAAAGTAGAAAACTAGGGCCCTTCCTAGATCGATCTTGGTTTGTCGATGATTAATCAGGACCTTTGACTTTATTGACTTTCTACTTCAAAAGTTCACTTTTGCTTGTTTTGATTATTCTTTTCATGTCCATTGCAATTCTCAAGATCTAAAAGCACAAAACAACCACAAAATGTACCTTTCCAAGCAATGTTAAATACAAAACATGCTACAGGACTAATCGTAAGATAAGGCAGCAAAATAGAAAATTTAGTGAAATAAACGCGTCAAATGACTCCGGAAAAGAACATATGAATGACAATATTATGCGTTTATCAAAATTGTGGACTATTGATTTTGGAAGTACTAGTTAATGCTTGATTTGGCGACTTTATTAAGCCTCGTTTCAATAATAGTAATTAAAAACGAGTAGTTATTTTATTTCTAGTTATAAAAACGAGTAGGTTTGTATTATTAAATTATTGGCCAAGGTACCTGGATCACACCCCAAATTGAATTCAAATAAAAGCGACTGGGCAATCAACAGGAAGGGGAAACTAGGCCGAATATCGGTACAGGTAGCGATATAAGTAGTTTTGTTCGTGTCTAAATTATTTAAGACAAAGTGCTGTCGTGTTTGTGTGAAAACTCGTGATACCAAATCAACACATAATTATAATTAATTCATGTTAGATTTCTCAATTGTAACATTTTCATGTCCCAACGAGATAAAAAGATATGCTTTTACGTGCTATATTGTGTGTTAGAATTTGAAAAATGTAATGTCGTTGTATCAATGTTTAAATTTGCCTTTTAGTATAGAATTTTTTCTAAATAGTTAACATTCGTAGTCTGTAAACAAATTTGAAAGATAAATTTATAGTCAAATATTACCAGCTAATACTAACGTATAAATGTGATTGTAACATATTTAGCAATTACGCTAGGCAATAAGTAAATTATTGCTACTAACTATCAAGCGAAAAATTGTGAAAAAAATAAAATTATAATATACATTAGACAAAATAATTTATAGACAAATTTCTGTTTAATTAGACTTCCACAAAATTATGTAAATTTTTTCGCGGAATACTAGCTTGGAACTATGGGCATTATGAGTCATTAAGAAACATGCATGTAAAAAATATATATATATATAGTTGACTAGTCTTATTTATTTATTTTGATCTTTTCCTAACATTCAAATAGGGCGTAGTTATTTGGTTGAGTCACACAAAAAAGAGATTTTTATTTGAGCCATGCATATTTAAGTCCCATGGGTATGGATGGTGCCGATTGTAATAACCGTTGATCATTTGAAAGATAGACCACATACGTACTAAAAGAATTGTCTTAAAAGTCTAGTACTAATCCTGCACGTACTAGTTAAGTCTAATTAATGGTTCGAAAAGAAAAAGGGAAAAAATCATGCACACCATTTTTATTACAATAACGAAATCTCGATCTATCCTCTTTTCTATTGAGACTCCAACGTCCCCGAACTTTTCCGCTCCGGGTGAGCGCCTTTTACGATTAGGCTACCCACTTGCTTTGAAGCACACTTTATTAACTTGAAAATTAACTTCTAATGGATTATACTTTTTTACCATTGATTTTAGAATACAACAACTTAATACAAAAAAAGAAGGGAGAAAAAATAAAAAAAATAAAACACAATATTACAATGAGCTTATCTTGTCCTTAATTATTATTGAGCAAATACCAATTAACTCCAAATGAAAATGTTGAGCCCTTTCCATCTACGGAGTCGAGCCCGGGCCTTCTTCAGATGGGTTTGGATCTATCCTAATCTTACTCTCTCCAATACTACCTGCATATCCCCATAGAGTTATGTCAATTCTAAATTAACTTTCACAAAATTATAATTTTTTAAATTTAAAAGTATATTACCTTTTAATTTGGATTCGTTATCGGTATAAACTTTCATATTAAATTAATTTCCTAATGTCATGTAACGGTTTATTAAACAGATTTATTTTATACTTGGGCAATTTTCTTCCACTTAGTTATTAATTTTTTTGTAAGCCTATATGAATAACGCAGATTAATTTAACAAACTCAAAAGATAGGTTTTACTGAAAGAACTATTGGGATAAAATCACAATAACCCCTTAGAAATATGTTGTCACGGGAGATAAATAAATAATGAATTATCTGTACGATGCAAACGTAATTAATTTATGCTCATAAAAATGATGTCACAAAAATGAGAAGAGCTATAATAGCCGATAGTCACAAATGTTACATGGCCACACCCGGTAGCGCGCAGCTTCCACACATGGTAGAGTCACAAGTTTATTTCTTGATTAAGAGGAAACAGAACTGTTAATTTCTTAAATCGAAAAAAACATGATGAATTCTCAATTTCAAAAGAATCAATGATTTACTCACTTTCTTCGCTGGGAAATCCCTGTCTGGCTATTCCCGGTGACAGAAACAAGATGATCAAAAAAATCAAGCACAAGACACAGTAGATGAGAAAATAAGTAACTGATGATTTGCTCGCCATTTTTGACGTCTACAGCTCTTCAAATTTTGAGTAGTATTCCTTATTTTGTTTTAGGTAGGGGAATGATTATTTCTTACCATATATATACAAATAGATATAGTCTGCTATATTTAATGCTTGTGGACTTTAATTTATGTGTGGAAGCGAAAGCCAAATAATTAAAGAATTAACGTGTGGGGGCGGAAGCCATGGACGGACCTACAGGTCTGGAGGGGGTATGGTTGCTGTACCCTGCAATTTCTTAAAGAATATTTTAATATATATATATTTTATATTCACTTAATAATTTTATATACTTAACTATAACCTAAATATAATACTCCGTTTGTCTTAAATTATGAGTCACATTGTAATTCTTAAGGTAATGACGTAACATTTTTAGCAATTGAACTGATACTTTTTTTTTATACGACACTTAAAATTTACAATATTTTGTGTTTATACCCCTTCAATCATATACATACGCACATCCCTTGCAGAAGCCAAAGAATTAACTTCTGGACTTTAATTAAAATGTTTACTACTTTGGTCTTAATTAGGTTAAGAGTTTTATTTTTCAAAAGTTTACAATTTACATATATTTTTTGTTTTTAAAAATATAATTATTGTACCAATTTACAACGTATAGCGTAACTTATATTCTTCATCACCACATAAGTCATATTTTTCATATTGGTTAAATTAATATTATTATTTTATTTTAAAACGTAAAAATATCAAAATGGATACAGATCGATATAGTCTGCTATATTTAATGCTCATGGACTTTTTATTAACGTGCGGAATCAGAACATGTGGACTTTAATTAAAATGTTTACTACCATGGTCTTAACTTGGTTAAGAGTTTTATTTTTCAAACGTTTAAAATTAACATATATTTTTTTGTTTTTTCAAATATTTTTAATTTATCCATGGGTGTCAAAAAATATGAGTATTTCCACTGATGATTTAGGCTAAACACAATTCAGCTAAAGTAATGGAAAGAAGTAAGTAAAGGAGACTATAACTTAGCTAGTAAGTAGGTTCCTCTGTTAGCACTTATGTTATTCTAACAATACGTCATCCATTAGTCTATGTACCTGTTTATATATTGGCACAATGACAACAAACTTGAAAAATAATACAAGTAACCTACCAGTTTTCTCTCTACAATTCCAACTCAACACATTCAAGAGTTTCAAGATATTCAAGATAATCAAGAATAAGTGTGTGAGTGTTTTATGAATTATTGTTAATGTTTATTAATATTTATCACACGAAAAATTCCTCAAATTAATTTAAGTCAGAATGAATTTTTAAAATAAATATATAAATTGAACCTTACATCAGACTTATCAAGATTGATCAAGAAATATAGCTCAAAATAAATGATATGATCAAAATATGATATGAATGATTTTTAGCTCAAAAATCTTTGATTGCTTTCAAATAGATGTCATAAGAGATAGAAAGCTTCGATTATTGTTAGAATGCCATGCAATGAGTATATATAACTCCCAAGATGAATGGGAGTTATATATACCCAAAAATATATCAAAAATAGTGAATAATAACACTCTCACATACCCAAAAATAACGAAAATATCTCTTCAATTAATCCCTCTGCCACATTCTTCTTCCTTCGCAAATCAGAAATACTATTCCTCCATCATAATTTCCCTCCTTTCATCCAATTTTTCCGTATCTCATTTTCATTATTTTAGAAACCCTAAAATAATAATAATTAAACATAATTAACTCCCGTAAAACTTAACACTGTTAACTAATGTATCCTTTGCCATGCTTCATTTTTTACAATTTATAGTTGCATTGAAACTCTCTCAGATCTTCTACAATCGTTGTAGAAGATTAAAAATTTCCCCATTACTAAGTAATCTAAAATAACTTAATGAAGTATTTGAAGATTTGGATCTGTATAGTAATTCTATTCCTATTTGGTTTTAAATTGCCCAATTCTTAATTGGCTTTGTATTGTCTAAATCCTTGTTGGATTTGTATTATCCAATTTCTAGTAGGATTTGGTTTTGTGCAATCTTAGACCCATATGATTTATACTCCATAAATAGACCCATTGTTATATGTTTTATTTATGAGTTGTATTGTATTATTTACTAGCTAGATTAGAGAGTATATTTGAGATATAATATTGAGAGCTCTAATTGGCAGCTTGGGTTTGTTTTGCGCGTTGTACTTAGAATTGGTCTCACCAATAATAGCTATCACCTGTTGGATTAGTGGCAATTTTGCCGATACCACTTAATTGCTTGCTTGCGTGCTTGGTTAGTTGTTTTCTTCTTTAATCTTTTGTTTTTCGTATTACTTGAATATCAGTGGTATTTGTTTCTTTAATTATTGTACGCATAATTGTCCGGTCGATCCTACGCTTGTGTTAAGGCTTGTTCTAGTGGTATCTTAGCATAACAATTTGGTATCAGAGGCGATAGTGGATCTACGTACTTGTGAAGCAGTACCGGTAGCTAGACTCGGCGGAGTGAGGAAAAACTCGTTAGAGCCTAAGGTGATAAATCGCTATGAAAAGCGTCCTGGTAGCTGGACTTAATGGAACCTATGGTTGAGTTAAACTCGAAGAAGCCAGGGGTTGAGTCGTTACAGCCTACGTACACCCGGGGTGCTGCTGTCAAGGTGATTGTGCAGGTTATTCGAGTAAGGTGAAATAAGGTGTCCCATGAGATGTGCATTGACAAAAAAAAGGTGGACGATCTTGCGGATGAATATTGTTGAGTGGTGATCTATATGGACAGTTCAAACCATTGATCCCACAAGAAAAAATTATAGAACTCAACATGATTTTATAAGTGGGGAAGAGTCTCCACATAGTAACGAGGCATTTTAAGATAAAACCCCACACCTGTAATTCAAAGGTGTTTAAGTTGGGGACAGTATCGTTACTATGTGTGTAGATTGGTGGGCCGAGATGGTTCCGCGGGCCCGATCTGAGTGCTGGCGGGCACAACAGTACTATCAAGTTGTAGATCATGGATCCGAGTGCTCGTCAAAGTAGTTGTGCTTTCACTTATATATTATTAAAGCGCTAAATTTTAAAAACTTTTTCGCTGATATTTATGACATGGACACAACTCTTATTTTGGTGCAAATTTTGATAGACATAATAGCTTGCTTGAATATATATATATATATATAAGTCTCGTTGTAGTAAAGGCTGACCCGGCAGGAGAAAGCATACCATAACTATCTAGAAAAGGACCCTTTTGTGTGTATGAATTTCAATGTATATGTAATGAAAAGGTGGAAACTACCGTTAAACCTATTAATATATTTCCGAATTGCCCGGGCAGTTAATTATAATTTATTCCCTTCAAGTTTGACCCTTTTTTCACTTTCATCAATTAATTTTATTTTGTATCATATTCGTCCTTAATATTCCAAAATCTAATTTACCGTTTGTTTCTTGAACAAAAAATGACAAGTGCAGCTAAATGTGGTTTGAAGATCAAAGTGACCCGTGGCATTAAAAGCTTTGCTTTAAAAGTCTAGTACTAGTCCTGTAGGTACTAGCTAATTAACCCTAATTAATCGTTGGAATAGAAAACGGGGAAAAAAAATTAAATCACGTCATTTTTATAGCAATAACGAAATCTTTATTCTTTCTCCTAGTGTGTAACTGTGACACCCCGAAATCCCATTTAGAGGATTTCACCTCCGAGACTCGGTTAATCACAGTGTCGTACGCGACGATGGGTGCGAAGGTACAAAGTTATAACTCATATAAAAGAAAATTACTGATAAAGCCATATATTTTGAAAAATTTTGGCATGTGGAGTTTGTACTTACAATAAAACCGTTTCCTGTCAAACCAACACAAGTTTAACTAAAATAATATCTTCACATCTATCAATTCCTTGTCAAATAAAAAGTAACATTCCAGTACAAAAGTTCCCCTAACGGGGTTCCAATCTCATAAAAATACTTTCCATATGTGGCTTAAGAGTTTAACACAATGTAATATGAATACTTAAACAAAGAACACACAAGTCGTTTCCCAAACGACCTTGGTAATCCAATCTTCAGAGCTATCTAGACTTGGTGAGTGCACCGTCCCCAGGGAACACCTGCAAAACCTGGTTTGGAAAATGGGAGTGAGCGAAACAGGCCCAGTGAGAACTATAAGGGTTCGTATAAGAAAAATAGGTTGGAAACCAAGCATGCCATGCTATGCATTACAATGAAAGTAGTTTCGTTAATAAAATGCATACGTCTGGAGAAATTAATATCATGAGAACATTTCGTGCCATGCGTATATATATATATGATCTCCCTTGCCCAAAGTATAAGAAAGGCAATATATGTATATATACATCATTATACTGTATATGCCACAACAGCGCGACTAGATCTATCACATCAATCACATATATATGTCGCATCTAGAATTTTAGATCTACTCTGCACAGAGATAGCCGGCAACTTGGTTTCTTCTGCCACCAAGGCAGGGACTACCTACTAGGTCCACCTAGATGGAAAATGCCCCCAAGGCAATATAATAATCTCACGTAGTCACCAAAGCTATACGCTACGGGTATCACCAATATCTATTTGGTACGAACGGTGTGGCCATCCGATAATAAATCCAAATTCATATTCAAATAACGATAAACTCATCAAATCTAAGAATCATAAAAATATAGAATTTAATGTGTAGATATGTATATACTTATATATATTCTATATATATATATGTATAACTCGTATATATATATCCACTCCTATTATGTGTACATATACATATTTTAAAACATGTAGTGGTATTGTTATTGAGATTAAACAAGATCCGCCAAGTCCGTCAGTTAGTAAAGGAAACCAGAAAATCATTAGTTTGGGAGGTTTCATATGTTTTCATCAATTTGGCCCCAAGCCAAGTTTAATACAATCAAACAATGAATATGATTTCGCAAATAGCCTCCCATTATGATTTAAAGACTTCATTTACTCAAAATATATTTATGTATTTGACCAGCATACTTACGGATTGGCTAGGTAAGTAGAAAATCTCCTAAATATAGCTCATGATTTAAAACACAACAACAATACCACCAATATATGTAACTTTGTCCAAAATATACTTTTAAAATCATGTATCGCGTCGTAAGTATGTGTGTCATATCATATAGTTTATAACCATATCCGTATATAGGGGTTTTACGCCAAACTATCCGAAAACAACATAGAAATTGGGGATTATCATAAAATCCATAATATATAATCATATTAAGTATAAATCAAACCAAATGTCACAAGAATTAATCCCAAAACCCCATGAACATGCGTTCATAGAAAAAGTCCTAGGTTTCGTTGATTTGGGGTAAATATGTTGTAATAACTTGAAAACAAGCTTTAATAATATTGTTCTTACCTTAGGAGGGTCAATCCTTCGAAGTATTACGGAAGAATCGAGCCGAAAAGGCGTAGACATGAAAACCCCCAAAATTCCTCCTAAGCCCTAGCCATGGCTACCAAAGGAGGAAGAAGATGATGAAGATGGTGATGATGAAGATGGTTTGGTGTGGGTGTGATGCGGAAGGAAGCGCCTTAGATGATCACGAGATTTCCCCCAAAATCGCCCTCAATCTCTCTCTAAAAGCTCTCCAATTGGTTGGGAGAAAATGAGAAGGAAAAAGGAGGAAATAAACTTAAAAATCTTTCCCTGGTCGATGTAGTCTACTACATTAAAACCATGTATTCGACTACATTAAAACCATGTAGTCGACTTTCACTATTCACAGCACATAATTTTGCTGTTTGGTCACAGGCTCAACTTCACGCCCAATTTTGGCTATCGAGGAGTGAGAATTGGGTCTCGGCCAAAACACAAAAGTTGTTGAGTGGATCAAAACCTAGAGATAGGATAAAACGGGGACTCATTTGGAGTTCTTAAGAAGAAGATATGGTCTTCCAAAGTCGGGTAAAAACCATTAATCGCGTAGGACCGAAACTTGATATTTACGAGCTGATTTTCGTTCGATCCACCCGGAATGACTTACGGCCATTCTAACGCACTTAGATAAATTAATATGACTCATTGGAACTCATCGAACCATGTTGACCTTTACAGAACCCAATTTGGCTATCCGAAGCCCATTTTTGCCTTATACGTGATATGGATCGTGATTCGCAAAAGATAATTAAACGGGATGTTACAGTAACAACCTAAAATATCTCATATAAGTAGTGTAATTAGAAAATTCTTGGTATATATGTGAGAATAATAACCTTAATTTATAATTTGGGCTAGCCATTTAGGGGAGAACCCGAGTAGTTACATACGGTATCAAAGTGGATCCATAACCACTACTACGTGAGGTGCGGATATTGTGGGTCGGGTCTATGTGGATGATGGTGAGTCGAAATCGCTAGATATAACTAGCAAGAGCCGAGATTGATTGTGTGTGACCCCGGGCTAACGAGGATGTCAAGATTTAACGGGGGGAGATTGTAAAGACCCAAAATATTCCACATCGGTGGAGTAATAGAAAGGTCCTTGGTATATATGTGGGAACAATATCCTTAATTTATAACTTGGCATAGCCAATTTTAGGGAGTACCCAGGGAAATTAATGTTTTCCATAATAGCAAAGGGTGTGAAGCAAAGCAATTTATTCTCCGATTTAAGCTATATTGAGAAGGAAACTAACTAAGTTCCACCAAACACGAACTTATTGAGTCTCTCTCTTATCAACGGTCGTGAAGCAAGGCAACCCATTCCCGATAGAGCTAATCTGAAATAGAGATGATAATTTCATTGTAAAAAGGTTTAACATGAAGTATGTGATAGAATAATATCTATAATAGCAATTATTAATACCGAATAATAATCATAAATTGTAACATGTATCGCAATCAATACTACGCAGAAGCATTAGTATCAAGAATTACCTTGAATAGATGAGTCCATGGATGTCGTGTCTGTCGAGGACAGAAACTATCTCTATTCCACTATGCTATTAGGGTTTGTGCAATCTCAATAGGGCAAATCACACTACAAGGTGGAAAGAGATAGGGGCCTCTCCTTATATTAAAATAAATGGGCCCACTTATCCATTATAGTGAGCCCACACAAGGCCTAACCATATTATTATACTCTAATGTTTGACATCTAAATTAATCTGAGTATCAAACAATAGAAAGTAAATAATGCTGACTATGCTAGTCCAAATAAATAATCCAACAATCTCCCACTTGGACAGCATACGTCAGATTATTAAAATAATACTCAGATCAATTTTACAATATGTGGCCACAATACGATGTCAAAATAGAGCAAACACT
Organism: Lonicera japonica; assembly: GCA_021464415.1. Taxonomy (NCBI): domain Eukaryota; kingdom Viridiplantae; phylum Streptophyta; class Magnoliopsida; order Dipsacales; family Caprifoliaceae; genus Lonicera; species Lonicera japonica. The sequence continues at coordinate 52,669 of JAKCWG010000768.1, forward strand.
TTTAACAATTGGTCCAAAATGAGATCATAAATGCCATAGCGATATAAAAAATCATAGCCAATAGGGGTATTGACATCATACATACCAGGCACGCATATCTCTGTGACCCAACAAAACAAAATAAATATGGGATGTGGAAAAGCATACAAAATGTGATCATATCATGCTGCCCCAAAACTAAAATTGGCCCTAGCATCCACCCATGATGCTTACTAAGATTCAATAAATATCTCAGCATAATACAACATGAGGCTGGGTCCAAAATGTCCCAAATCAATATGCCATAACAACAAGACTATACAGGATGACAATATTATATGGCAACAACAATAGTAATAACCATAATAAAGACAATAATAATAACAGTAACGATTTATCCAAAAGAAATCTTGAGACATAATAATAAGATATAATGTTGCTTCAAGTCACAATATAAACTCCCACAAAAAAATCAAAAGATCTCACAATACCCATATGGGTCACATGATTTGCAAAGGCTTTAACAGTTAAGTCCTTGGTTAGGGGATTTGCCACCATAAGTTATGTAGGTATGTGCTCAATGTGAGTCTGAAACTCCTGAACATTCTCTCTGACAAACATATATTTTGTATCAAAATGCTTTGAACGTTTGAAATTCTTATTGTTTTGAAAGAAACATACCACGGTAAAATTTCAAAATATATGGTTAGAGGCTTAGGTTGTGTTTGGTTGCTCACTATTTTATTTTTTTTCCTAAAATTTTAAAAACTCAACTCAAAACCAACTCTACTTTCACACTTCCCAAAATCTATTTCACTATACTTTCTCTCTCTAATTTTTTTTAAAACGCCATAACTTTAAATCCAAAAATCAAAAAATAATAAAAAATATATATTTGAAACCTACTCATCGAGATCTATAAAATAAGATCCATTATGACTATTTTTTGAAATTTTTTATGCGTTTTTTTCGTTGATTGAAAAAAGTCAAACAAAACCAAATTCACTTTTCAATATAAAAACTCTAACTCAAAACATTCAACCAAACACCAAATTTTTAAAACTTATCTAGAAAATTTGTCTAGAAACATTAACCAAACACCACCTTAGAGATGCTCTCCACAATATGAAACTTAGAAATAAAGTTTCTCAACCACATAGCCTGACGGGTAGCCTCATAACATGTTATATACTCTGCTTCCATAGTCGAGGTAACTGTAAGTGACTGTTTGACACTTTTCAAGGAGATAGCTCCTCCTGCCAATATGAAAATATATCATGACGTGGATTCATGGTCATCTGGATAGCCACCATAATTAGAGTCAGAATAACTTGTCACCTCAAGGTGATCAGATCTTCTGTAAGTAAACAAATAATCCTTGGTACCCTATAAATACCTCATAACTCATTTAGCAGCTTGCCAATGACCCATACTAGGTTTGCTCAAGTATCTCCCAAGTACACCAATCACAAAGGTAATATCAGGGCGTGTACAAACTTAGGCATACATGAGGCTGCCAACAGCAGAAGCATACGGGACCTTCTCCATTTTTGCTATTTCTTTATCATTTCCAGAACACTGGGTATTAGAAAGTCTCTCACCTTTTGGATCGGGTCTTGTACACGGATGACAAGATTTCATATTGAACCTGTTTAGAACTCTTTCAATGTAATTCTTTTGGGGTAAGCCAAGAATACCATGAGATCGGTCATGATGAATTTCAATGCCTAAAACAAAGGAAGTGTCACCAAGATCTCTCATATCAAAATGAGCAGTCAACATATGCTTAATCTTAAGCAGAAATTTAGATTTCTCATGAAGCAAATTTATCCAACCATACCTCATTTTTTACACTTAAGGTAATAAAATACCTAAAACACCCATGGCAGCGGTAGTAAAGGGTCCACAAACATCTGTAAGAATCAACTGCAATACTTTTTCACTTTTGGTAACCCCGAATTTTTTAACTTTATCAGTAAGTTTCTCCTTTATGCAATCAACACATGTATCAAAATTAGAAAAGTCTAAACCATGCAAAATGTCTTCCTTGATTAATCTCTGCATCCTCTCCTTGGATATATGTCCTAGGTGTTTATGCCACAACATGGAAGAGTTTTCAATAACCCTACCACGTTTATTTCCAACAATAGTGTTGACAATTGAAGTTTGTCACTCATTAAAAAACTAAATGAACATCCAACCTGTACAAATCATCATATAAAATCCCAAAACCAACAACAACAACAAAATCATAAAATAAGGAAAGCCCTTTTATTACTGAAATGGGAAGAGTAGCCAGAACTATTCAACCAAAAACAGAAATCAAATTCCTTTTCATAAAAGGTATATAAACGGTATCTTTTAAAGTTAAAACATGTCCAGTAGACACCTTTAAGGAAACAACTCCTAAATGCTTAATTGCCACACTAGATCCATTCCCAATAGTGATCATCATTTCTCCCTCACTTGGCCTCTGTCTGCTTCTAAACTCTTTTTTTCTTCTAAAGCTAATTTTTGAACTTCCAACAATCAACTTGCTTATGCCCAAGCGTGTTTTAAAACCTATACTTTCCATTGAATTTTGATCTAAGTTTTCCAGAACCGTCCCCAGAAGGTTAACAGAATGTTCCTCAGAGTGGCTATTTCCCTTTTTCATAAATTGAAACTTCTTAATCTTGTTCTTATAGAACTTCTTCTTGTAATTACTATTGTGAAAGGTGAATTACACACTATGAAGCTTTCCCTTTTCATATTTTCCTTTTCTTGAGAGAGAATGGATATCATCTTATCAATACTCCATTCATTATTCTAGGCATTATAGGAAGTTCTTAAAACATCAAACTGAGCAGGAAGAGATTCAAAGACCTGCCAAACTACAAAATCCTCTCCCAACTCCAATTTCATGGATTTTAACTTGTTGAACCAATTTACAAGCTTCATCACATGCTCGCGAATACCACTAATACCATCATACTTGTCTTTGCCAATAAGGTAAGGTATGAAGACTTTTTAGACTTGTCAAATTTCTTGAACTTTTCACCTATAACCTTGAGAAATTCTCTGGCATTTTCAGTGTCACGAATGCTCGCTTTGATTGTTTTTTCTATAATCTATTTCATTATCATCAGACACACTTTGTTGCACCTATTTCAATATCTATAATAGCAATTATTAATATCGAATAATAATCATAAATTGTAACATGTATAGCAATCAATACTACGCATAAGCATTAGTATCAAGAATTACCTGGTATAGATGAGTCCATGGATGTCGTGTCTGTCGATGAGAGAAACTATCTCTGTTCCACTATGCCAGTAGGGTTTGTGCAATCTCAATGGGGCAAATCACACTACAAGGTGAAAAGAGATAGGGGCCTCTTCTTATATTAAAATAAACGGGCCTACTTATCCATTATAATGAGTCCACACAAGGCCTACCCATATTATTATACTCGAATGTTTGACATCTAAATTAATCTGAGTATCAAACAATAGAAAGTAAATAACGCTAACTATGCTAGTCCAAATAAATAATCCAACAGTATGTATCAAAACTCCTAATTTAAATCATGAAAAATAAATATTAAATCCTTACAATGAAATGAAATGAAGATTATGGCACAAATTAGTTATCTTGTCGATAATTTCCTAGACTAGACAATAATGAGTCTCAACATCATATAAAGTGTATAAAGCACTCAAACTATCAATGAGTACATCAAAGACAAGAAATAACAAACTTATGTATCATCTATGGATTTTTAAGAACTCATCATAATCTCTACAACAAGGTGAAAAATCCATAGATGGGGAAAGCGATTACAAGGTTTCTAGAACCACACTAGTATGTTGTATTATCATTAATACACAAGAACTAAACATACAAGGCTTATAAAGTCTAATATTTAAATGAAAATACCTAGAAAGCTTGTAAAAATGATTGATAATGGAAGAGAAAAGGATTTAAAGCTATTTGACATCATTTAAACAATGATTGAGATAGTAATTTCTAGAAATTATACCGCGATTAACTTCCGTAACCTTAGTAATAGACTACACCATAATAAATGTGAAAACAAATACTACAGAAGAAGAAAGCATTCTTGCAATCAAGAAAACTTATAAGAAAAACGAAGAAGAAAAACTATATGAGCTCTCCCTTCTCTCTATCTCTTGTTCTTGATGAATCAATAATAATCTAGATTATACAAGCCTAAGCCACTCCAATATGTCTAAACACTTATAAAATAAGACCTAAAAAAATCTAGGGAACAAAATTCCCCAAAATAAGGCCAAAAGTAGTGGGTAGTTTGTGTCCTTGCCAAGCCATGATTGATCATGGTTATGCCCATGATCGATCAAGGGAGTGTTCTGCTGCAGGATTTTGGTGCCATGATCGATCATCGGTCTGGGATTACTTAGAAACAGCATTTTGCAAGCTTCCAAGCTTGCTCTTAATCAATTTATGCCATGCCATTGTATCCCATTTTTACAAACACATATGAGACTACAAAAAGAACATAACCTCGAGCCACATTAGATACAAAGCATGCTAAGGCACTAATATCGAGATAAGCAGGTAATTCAACAAAGCTAGTATAACAAATGCGTCAAGCGGCTCCAGGAAAGAGCTTATGTATGACAATATTAAGCGTTTATCAGTGAGTGCCATTTAGAATTAGGATACCCACCTGCTATAAAGCACACTTTATTAACTTGAAAATTAAGTTCTAATGCATTATATTTTTATATAATAATACAATGAGCTTAGCTTGTCCTTAATTAGTATTGAACAAATACCAATTATCTCAAAATGAAAATGTTGAGCCCTTTCCATCTAACAACTTGAGTGAGGACTTCTTTGCAATTGCTTATGATCTACTGTAATCTTACTCTTTCCAATACTACCTGCATATCCACCATAGAGTTATGTCAATTTTGAATTAACTTTCACATTTTTTTTAAATTTAAAAGTATATCTACCAATATAAAAATTCTTTTATAAATCTATATTACCTTTTAATTTAGATTGCTAATCAAAAATAAACTTTCATATTAAATCAATTACCTAATTTCATGTAAGGGTTCATTAAGGAAAATATTGGATGCACCCACCAAAACTTTCTACTCACCCCATTTTGAAGAAACTTGAAACTTACCGCACAAAATTGTTCATTTTCTTTCAACTCGCCCACTTTGTTTTCCACAAAACAAACAAGGCCTTAAATATACTTTTAGGGTTCATTTAGTCCAAGATTTAAACCATTCCGAGAATGCTAAATTCCATACCAAAATGATTTTCGCGTTTGATTCCAATTTGAGGTTTGGAATAAATGATTCTAGGAATCAACCAATACTCTCAATCTTCTGATTAAATCACAAGGACTAAGCCATTACTAGAGGGCATTTTTTCAAATTTTTCTTGTTAGGACTAAAACACCCTTCTTTCTTATGAATAAAAAAATATTTTTCCATCTGTGTCCCTTTTAAAATGATCAAATCTAGGGCATAACCAAATATTGTTTGGAACTTTTTTAATTTTTTTAGTTAGGTTGTTGCACAAAAAAAATATTGTTTGGGATCTTCTCATTTTATTAAAGGAAGGCCATTTTGTAATTAACAATTTATTACATTCATATCCGAGCCAAACAAAGTGAAAGTAATGTAACACTCCAAGAATAGAACATTCATGTCCGAAACAAAAATTGGCATGGCATCCTAGATGCTAGAAAAAAAAAATTCAAGAATCAAGTATGCTCAATCCATTCCCAAAACTCGAACCAAGCAAGCCCTTAGGGAATTAAACAAAGCATTGTCCCTTAGAAACCCACAATACGAACATAATCTCAGCCGTCCAAATTAAAGCACCGGTGAAGAATTCATGAATTATGGTGCAATGTGAAAAGATAGAATGAATTTTGAGATCATAAAGTTGCTACAGCAATGTGAAATTTGAGATTATATTTCGTTCTCTCTCTCTTTGAAATTTGAGAACTACTAGTTGGTCCTTCAAACAAAACAATGTCCTTTATTGTTAAACATGTCCTTCAAACTAACACTTCAAAGAGACTGTCCTTAATTATATGCACCATTTATATATTGTCCTTACATATTATTTCCACTTTTTTAAAGACCTATTGATGTGATTTTGAATATTGAAAAAAAAATGGGGCTTTTTGTAAAGGACAAGTGTCACACTCTCTTTGTATTAAAGGACACATGTTTGAATTAATTAGTTTAGAGGATAACTGTTTAATTAAGGACAAAATATTAATAATTACAATATTTCAATTAATTCAGTTGACTTCCAATACTACCCTTCTTAAAGATAAATAAAAGAAAAAATTATACATTTAAATTATGAAATAAATCAATAAAAATAAATTCAAACAAATTCAAGCACATATCATAAAAAATTCAAAGAAGAAGATAAACAAAAGAATTATTTTAAAAAGTCAAAGGATATAATATGAGACGAAAGTTGTATATATGTCTAAACTATAATTCTCTCATAATAACAAGTAGACATATTAAGTTACGTTCTTCTAAATAATTTTATGGCAAACATATTAAGCTGCTTTTTATTTTAATTTTCTATCAGACATATTAAGTTACATCTTTTTAATTTTCTGGCGGATATATTAATTTTTTTTTCATTTTTCTGGCAAACATAATATAAAATAGAGATGAGCATTGCGCCTTATATATAATATGTCTTGAAACAAATTCATTGTGGTAGATCTTGTGCAAAAGTAAGGGAAAAAGGGGCCATGACTAGTGTGAACACCCCAATCCACGACTCTCGTGTGAATCTAGTTTTCATACAAAATGAGCATTTTGTATCAAGTATGGAGTCATTAAGCATATAGAAGATTATTAGGAAAAATCCCAACTTTGGATCGGTTGGGAATCTATTACGACCAATGTTGCCACTTCACTTACTAGGACGAGGCTACCTCCCAACCACACGCCCCCCAACCGCGCGGCTACCTCCCAACCACACAGTTGGGCCCCAGCCGCAGGCCCCAGCTACACGCTCCCCAACTGTGCGACTACCCCCCTACGGCTAGCCTCTTTTTATGTATTTTTTGGCGAACATTTCTCTATAAATAGGACCCTTGGGGTCTCATTTGTGGCCATCAACACTCAAGTGAGTTTTAGAGAGAGGAAACTCTGTCCAAATCATTAGAGAACCTTTTAGAGAGAGAAAGTTGTAGATAGAGTTTTAGAGAGAGAAAGAAGCAAGCAAGCAGACTCCATTCTTCTTCAAGAGCATCAAGTACGTCTTTCTATAACTCTTCTGATTTCAATTATCAATTTAAATATTAGTTTTAATCTTGAAAATTAGATAACTTGCAAAGAAGTTCACTACTTTCAAAACTAGTCCTTTCTAAGTTTTACAAGAAAATTAAAATCCGTTTTAACAAGTTTGCAAAACAAAACAAAACAAAACACAAAAATAGTTTCCAAACAAATGGAACTACGAGACTTTGATTTCATTCTACAAATGAATACATAGACACTCGCAAAGCTCAAGTCTGATTTCGTAAATACTATTTTAAAATAAATGTATCCAAAAGGACTATTTTGAAAATAATTCAAACTAGTTGCAAGATATCTAAAAAAGGAATTAAATATATGATCCATTTAGAGACTGAAATGGCAAATTGGGTGCCTAACACCTTCTGAATTCGTAATATAGTTCTTGAACCCTAACAAATTAATTACCAAATAATCTCTGGTTTCAAACGTATGAAAGGTTGTTCACTTTAGAATTATCTTTGTACGATCTTTTGTTTGTTTTCTTGCAAAACAAACTGGCGACTCTACAAAACATTGTTTTATCTCAAAACCAAAATAACAAAAACAATGAGAGATCTGCGAGTCCGAGGAAGGTCCCGGATTCCCACAACTAGGAGGCATGGGGTTACCACTGATCAATCACTAGGAGATGTTGTCTTTCAGTTTGGCGAGATCGTTGATTCGAAGATCGTTAACGATCAAGAGATTGGAAGATCTAGGGGTTTAGGATTTGTTACCTCTATGGATGAGCAAAGGATGGAGATGCTATTGAAAGCATGAACGACTAGGGCCTTAATGGACAAAACATAACCATAAACAACGCTTAACCTCGTAGCAGTAGTGATAGTGGTGGTTGTCGTGGTTATTGCCCCCGTGGCAGATATTGAAGTGGTGGTGAAGGTTATGGTCTAAGACATTGTACAAAAAACTCATGCTCACCCTCTACCTGGTTTTGTGTGGTGTGTCATATGTTTTACATCTGAGATGTACTGGTTAATTGACTGAAATAGGCAATGGGTTACTTCTCACATATGTCACACCCCTATTTTTGGACCCGAATACTCATTAATCCACATGTACTCGACCATCCAACTACCGGGTGTGAAAATTTTAAAACTATATTTACTTTTAAACAAATGCTCGAAAATCAAAATATAAACTTAATAAACAAAAACTTTTATTTTTAAATAAATATTTTTGCGGAATAAATAAAATTAAAATGTCCAACCTTATATATACAAAAGTCCAATTACATTTGCTTTACAAAAACTATTTGGCCAGAGTACATTTAAATCGCCCCCACTTCTCAAGTACATCAAACAAAAAGAAATGTACAAAATAAGCATATTTCAAGTACATCTCTTAGCACAATCAAGAAGCACGCAAATTCCTACAAACCCCTTAGCTACGCTCATAAAGATAACATACCCAAGAAGCACAAAGACAACTTGGGTTAGTATAAAATACTGGTATGAGTTGATTCGTTTCACCCAACTATGTCCATGATGCAATTATCATAAATACAAATTTTCAACAGAAATAATCATGAGACAAGACATGTAGTTCCACATACTTATTGAGACAAATCATAATTTCCCAATAAAAAAGTGGCAGTTAGTTTCTTGTCACATTCATCCATAAAACTTTAAAGTAATAATTATCAAAATTCTATGATAAAGCAACCCTGCATGAATGTTAGAAAAGGCCTACCTTCCTGCACAAAAGAAGTCAATAACAAGGATAACATCTACATCACAAAATAAACTGCTGCAGTAAAAATTATTCGTTTCTGCCCAAACCGTACGGAATTCTGGAAAACTTAAAATACTAAAAATGTCCAGAATGATGATTTCTACAAATACTTGCAAAAGATGGCAAAAAATTGACAATTTAATTACCCAAAACAGTGATTCAATGCAGACCCTTTTCACAAACGAGATTCAACCATAACTTCTAAACGATAAGGAATTAAAGGAAACTCAACACATAAAAAAAAATGAGCATAATCCAATTTTCTTCTAGGTTCATGTGCTAGAATTTTCATTTAGAGATCCAATAATTTGTACAAATTAAATAAAGAAAAAGTCCTACACTCCTAATCCACTAGACTCTTTGGTTAGCGTGTGCATCTTAATTACATACCACCTCGCCATACTCTCCCATGGCATACACAGATCATCCTGCCCTGTGTCTCCCCGTATAGATAGCGGCCACTCCGAACCGGAACTCGCACGGGCATATCGTCTAAAGTTCCGACCTTCTTCGGAAGGCTAACTATACGTTCGCGCGCTAAACACTCGCCCTTCTGCGAGAATATTGCAACTATCCACTCATCTAACCAACAATAGAATGAGTGTACAACAATATCAAGTCCACATGAGCATGTAAAAATTCATAAGAAATTTCCATTTGATACACCAACGTTTTATTCAGTCAAAACAAAAATCATTCGGGACTTTCTCACCCAATTCTTTTATAACAAGTCCCAAATCCATCATATAAAGGAGCAGTGGCATAATTAAGGAATTTTCCTAGGATTCTATTCATTTTTTAAGAACCCTAATCAAATTACCCCAAATCATAAGTTAAATTGCAAACAAACAAGACAAGAACACAAACAGAACTTATAATCGACACAGCCACCAACTTCACATAAATTCTGAGAATTATTCAACAATCCAAAAATTCCATAAAAATTACAATATAGCCTGATGTGTCTGGAGTCATATAAAATTGGATTCAACTAAAAATCGTTTATAGTTTAGGAGTTATAAATGTTTTGGTGACATATATACAATCTGTCTAACATCAGATTCTGCAGTGCACTGTTTTTGTAAATTCAATATTTCTCAACATAAAAATTATATTCAATAAATTCCAAAGCCCAGATTCTCCTAACACATAATATTAACTTCTCTAAGTTTTCCAGAATTTTACACGAAAGATGAGTGTCCCAAACGAATTCCTATATATACATGTAAGACAGCAATCTGATTAACACTAGGTATCGTAATACACTTGTTTTGTAAAATTTATATCTCCCAAATTAAAAACCCTATTAATTCAATTCCAAAGCCAAAATTCTTCTAACTCATAATATTAATATATGATTTTTCTCAGATTTTTAACAAGACCATATGACTGAAATTCTTTATCAAGAAACTTACAACCAATTGAGCAAAGACACAATAACCTTTCTTTACAAAAATTGGGTCAAAAAAAATCAAAACATGTATGAATAAAAACCACTAGAAAAGGGTGAGAATCACTCACATAAATTATCAATAAATGGAGAAAGATATCTTGCAACTAAGGAATAAGAATAATCGTTGGCAATTGTATCTCCTTCTACGCCCTAGCCAAGTCGTCTCTTCTCCCCTTTTCTACGTATGTTGTTTACTTTTTTTTTTCCTCTCCTTCTCCCAATAGAACTAAATATATTATTATTAAGTAGAGAATGGGTTTAAGGCTTTAACTTAAATTTTATAATATTAGGCCTTATACATATTAATTATATAATAAACTTGGCCCACTTGCTAATACATGTTGGCTTTGGAAAACCAATTAAACTAAAATATAAGACACACTAATTTATTATAGTAGTCTACAAAATAATGTTATCTAGAACCCATCTAACTCATAAATGTAGAAAATATATAAATCAATCGTAATTATAATTATATAGACACGTAATGTAACATTACCATAATACCCATGTATTATATATAAAAGTAAAAACTAGAAATTTACGGGTCTTACAACATAGGCCTGTGAAAAAAAAAAATTTTGATAAGCCCATTGTGGTACTTTTGTTTTGGTTCAAAACAAATTTAAAAATGTTGCTTTATGAAGGGTAGTATTGAAATTTAACTTTATTAATTGAAATAATAAAATAATTAATATTTTTTTCTTTAATTAACAATCTTTCCTACAAACTAATAAATTTAAATGAATGTCCTTTATCATAAGCACCATTTTTTGTGTTTTCCATTATTATTATTTTCCAAAAAAAATCGATAAGGAGTTACACCTTTACGGCCACCCCATCACATGTTTAACATAGAAAATCAGCATGTGAGATAATTACTTTAATTGTTATGCTATTGATATCTTAACTTGTAGATTATATCTAGGAAATTAATATGATGTCCCAAATTTTATTTTATTTTGTCACAAATATTTAGTCCATTGAGAGATTAATTTTTGTTGTTAGTCCTTCTTACCTTATTTAAATGCCAACTCATAGTAAATCATATATTTTTGTGGCTAAACTAACCCTTATTGTGACGCCCCGAAATCCCGTTTAGAGGATTTCACCTTCGGGACCCGGTTAGCCACGGAGTCGTACGCGACGACGGGTGATCAGGTGTAAAACGTAGAATTTATATAGTTGAGATATCGATTAAAGCCATACATTTTGGAAAATTTTGGCATGTGGAGTTTGTACTTTCAATAAAACCATTTCCTGTCAAACCAACACAAGTTTAGCTAAAATAATATCTCCACATCTATCAATTCCTTATTATATAAAAATTCACCTCGGGTACACAGCAATGCCTCTATTGAGGTCTCAATCTCATAATAACTTGACATCAATATAAATACATAACAATACAATATACATATCCAGTTTATTAACTAAAGAATTAGTACACAAGTCGTTTCCCAACGACTTAGGTGACCAAAGTCCATCAGAGCTATCTAGACTTGCACTCGTACCATTCCCATGAACACCTGCAACACTGGTTTGGAAAATGGGAGTGAGCCAAACGGGCTCAGTGGGAACTATAAGGGTTGTATAAGAAAATAAGTTGGAAATCATGCATGCCATGCCATGTATTATAACGAAAATAGTTTATGTGCTGCTTCTCAGTAATAAGTCACATTTCTCTTTGTATATACAAATATAAATACATATACACATGTGAAGCAGCTAATGCAGGGAAACCTTTCGTGAAATGTATATATAATGCCCCCAACCCAAAGTACAAGAAAAGCAATGTACGTATACATATACATCATCGTACTACATAAGCCACAACACCGCGACTAGATCTATCACATCAATCATATATATCAACTCACGTCTAGGATTTTCATATATCTACTGTACAGAGATGGCCGGCACTCGGTTTCTTCTGCCCAAGGCAGGGACCACCTACCAGGTCCACCTAGACGCTACCTCACGCAGCCACACAGGCATACGCTACCTCACGCCGCCATAAAGGCGCACGCTACAATAATACTCACGTAGCCACCAAGGCTATACGCTACCGGTAATCACCATCTATCTAGTACGAACGGTGTGGCCATCCGATGTAAAATCACAATAATCATAAATACATCAAATCAATGAAATCACAAGAATATAGAATTCAACATATATAGATATGAATATACCTGCATTCCATATGTATTCGTAAAACTTGTATATATGTATATATCCATTGATGATATGAGTAAATATACATACTGCAAAACCTGTAGTGGTATTGTTGTAGAGATTAAACAATATAAGCCAAGTCCGTCAATTAATAGAGCAAACCAGAAAATCATCAGTTTGGGAGTTTTCATATGTTTTCATCAATTGGCCCCAAGCCAAGTCTAATATACTCAAACAATGTATATAAGTTCCCAAATAGCCTCCCATTATGATTTAAAGACTTCATTCATTCAAAACATATTTATATATTTGACCAGCATACTTACGGACCGGCTAGGTAAGTAGAAAATCTCATAAATGTAGTTCATAGCTTAAAATACAACCACAATACCACCAATATATGTAACTTTGTCCGAAATATGCTTTTAAAACCATGTATCGCATTATATATATGCGTAGTAGTGTATACTGTACACTATCGTATCCGTACATAAGGGTTTTGTGCCAATCTTACCAAAAACAGTATAGAAATTGGGGCTTTTTGTATAAAATAGCTACTGATGTCATATATGATTCAAATCCATCAAAATTATCCAAAGAAATTAACCCAAGCCCCATGCATATGCAACTTTGAGTAGAAAACCTAGGTTTAGTTTGATTTGGTGTAAATATGTTGTAATCACTTGAAAGGAAGTTTAAATACTATTATTCCCACCTTAAGAGGGTCAATCCCTCGAAGTATTGCGGAAGAATCGAGCCGAAGAGGCGCTATCGCAGAAACCCCCAAATCTCTCCGCAAAACCCTAGAAATGATAAACCAATGGAGGAAGAGGATGAAGATGATGATGGAGGTGATGATGATGTTGATGATTTGGTGGGGGATAATAAGCATAGAGTATACTCACAATATCCCCAAGGATAGCCCCTCAATCTCTCTCTAAGAGCTCTCCAATGGCTTGGTGAAATGAGGAAGAAAGGAGAAGAAGAAATTTATAAAAAACCTGTCCAGCACGATGGAGTCGACTCCCTACTGTTCATGGAGTCGACTCCCTAGGCCTGGAGGTGCCCCTTTCAGCTTTTGGTCAATATCTCGACTTCTCATTCACTTTTGGGCCTCAAGGAGTTGGAATTGGCTCTCGGCCAAAACACGGAAGTTGTAGAGGGAATTGAAATGAAGACGTGGCCGAAAATGGGGACTCATTTGGAGTTCGGATGAGGAAGTTATGGTCATCCAAAGTTGGGTAAAAATAACTTATCGCGTAGGATCGAAACTTGTGATTTTCAACCCGATTTTCGTCTGAGCCACCCGAAACAACTTATAGTCATTATAACACACTTAAATATATTAATATGACTTGTTGGAGGTTTTCAAACCATTCCAACCTTTACAGAACCCAATTTGGTTACCCGGAGCCAAATTCAGCCTTATACGCGATATGGGCCGCGATTTGCAAGCGATAAGGAAACCGGGTGTTACACTTATTCAGTTAGACTAATAAACTCGAGTATTTTTGTGCTTCACTATGTTGCAGAATGTTAACAAAGAGCATATTGGTCTAAATGGAAAGAAGCAATTCAGGCAGAACTAGATTATCTGGCAATGACATAGGAATTTGGTTCGAGAGTGCTAACCCCACCAAGTGTAAAGCCCGTAGAACATAAATTGGTATTTGTCAAAAAGCATAATGAGAAGAATGAAGTTCTAAGGTACAATCTTCGCCTTGTGGTGCAAGATTTCTCACAACACGTTGAAATTAATTACGAGGAGATATATTCTCCCGTAATGGATGTTATAACATTCTGCTACTTAGTTAGCTTGGTAGTTTCCGAAGGCCTAGAAATGAAGCTCATGGATGTGGTCATTGATATCTCTATTGGGATATTGATTCAGATATATATATATATATATGAAAGTTCTTGATGGCCTTATATTACCTAAGTCAAGTGACTCTAAACCATGGAGTCCTTTTGCAATCAGATTAAAATGCTCACTTTACGGATTAAAACAATCCGGACAGATGTGGTGTATTCGTCAAAGTGAATACTTAATTGGGAAGGGATATAAGAATGATGAATTATACCCGTGCATATTCATAAAGAAAATAATTTGAATTCGTAATTGTAGCTGTTTATGTTGATGATACAAACATAATAGGTACTCTTCATGAAATAAGAGAAACCTCTAGCTATTTGAAATCCGAAATTGAGATGAATCATCTTGGGAAAACTCAATTATGTCTAAGTCTTGAGCTAGAACATTGAGCTTGTGGAATATTAATTCACCAATATGCGTATATCCAAAAGATGCTCAAGTGATTCAACACGGACAAAACGCATCTTGCTAGCACTCCCATGATCAATCAAAGTTTGGGTCCAAGAAAAGATTCATTTCGCCCAAAGGAAGATAACAAAGAGGTATTAGGAGCTGAAATTCCATATCTAAGTGCAATAGGTGCGTTATTGTACTTGGCCTAGTGTAGTCGACCAAACATAGCATTCTCATTAAACTTGTTAGCTAGATTTAGCTCAACACCAACGCAGCGTCACTAGAATGGTATCAAGAATATTTTTCGATATCTAAAAGGAATAATTGACTTGTGACTGTTCTTTCCTTATAAAGAGGCAAAAGGAATTGCAAATGGCATGGCAGTTTTTAAAGAAAATGTAGATGTCGAAAAGGCTAGGCTTACATTACAACCACAAATAATGTTTTGGTTGGTTTTGCTGATGCAGGGTACCTCTCTGACCCACATAAAGGTCGTTCCTAAACTAGTTATGTATTCACTATTGGGAATACGGTAATATCTTAGAGATCAACCAAGCAAACCCTTGTAGCTACCTCCACGAAGAACTCTAGGATCATCACTCTACATGAGGCTGTTTGTGAGTGTATATGGTTAAGGGCTATCATTACACATATTCGAGGAACTAGTGGTTTAAGTTCTACCACTGAAGAGCCTACTTGCATTTGTGAAGACAATACAACTTGCATCAAACAGATGAAGTTATGTTATATTAAGGGTGATAATATGAAACACATATCTCCAAAGTTTTTTTATAATCAGAAACAATAAGCTTTCCTCAAGATTCAAGTTAATCAAGTAAGATTTAAGGAGAATGTGACATATTTGTTTACCAAATCTTTGTCTAAGGCAATATTTGAGAAACATATGAAAAGCATAGGAATGCATAAGCTTTCCAAACTCCCTTGATCGATATAAGGATCAGGGGGTGTAGACTTAAAGGGGAGTCTAACACATACAAGTCATCGATCACATTGTACTGTTTTCCTTCGACCAAGGTTATTTTTTCCAAAAGGATTTTTGTTACTTGAGAAGATTTTTACCAAGGCACCAAGTCATGCACTATTCCATCTTTAACTCGGCCCAAGGGGGAGTGTTGAAGGAAAATACATTATATGGTATCGTTAAGATATGATAAATCAATTAGAATTTGCTACTGTAATTACCCATTATGGGCCGTGTTGGGCTTTGATGTAAATCCTATGTAAACTGTTATTTCTACCGTATTTAAAAGGTGTTATCTAATGAGAACAGTGAGTTTGAATACCTTTATGCTTCAACATGTTCAATTTTTTTTTGAATCAATCAACAGTTAATTGTTTAATATTTTGTTTTTTGAATCACTTAAATTACAAATCAAATATATATGTCACCTAAATAATTGAAAATTCTAGAATATATGTAATTGTAAACAAATAGGTTTAAAATGTAAAATCTCCACGAAGATATTAAATATTTAATATTGGAAATGGTTAAAAAAATTCATATATATACACATAAGTGTACACAAGCAGTTTTAAATTGTAAAATCTACATGAAGATATTAAACAAATTTAAGAAAGGAAACTATTTAAAATTAAATATAATATATTAAATACATAAACATAATATATATAAAAAAATATTAATGAAAATTAAGATAAATTAATCATTAAATTTGAAAGCCTAAAATTAATCATTCTGCCAATGATTCAATAAATCAAAAAAGCGGCATTTTTGTCCAAACACTTCAAATAGCCAGCAAGCTGCTTTCCATTTGTCTTCAATTTTTCGTCAATTGGTCAAAATAGGGGTGTTGATCTTAGAACTTCTTAATCCTATGGGCCAACGCCGTGTAAATTGTCTCATTGTAAATTCTCTAATTCACAATTTGAGAAACAACTAAACAGGCCCAAAAATATATATGCCTTTTTGTGGATAGAATATATGAGGACAATTTTTAAGTCTTCAGGGGCTCGGGCAAGTTTCATAGAGGGCTTCATACATTTTGGGGCAAAAAAATAGGTTGTATTTCAAAAAAGCGACCTGATAATTCAACCCCATAAAGAGGGCTATTAAAAGTATTTGTCACTTTCCTATATATATATTATATGTTAACATCTAACTCATTTTCTACTATTAGTTTTGAATACATGAATCTTCCTGGTTGATACAGATTTTGAACAAGACTAAATAAAGAGTATTGTTGACAGAAAAGTAAGACCCAACCAATATTTCAAAAGGCCAGACGCAAGATTTAAGTATTTTATCTGAGCAAAGCAAGATGTAGGACTTATTTTTAACGATCTTTTCCTCAACTGTCACCAAAACATTAATCAATTTAACTAATTAATATTATACATGGAGACTAACGGCAAAATACTAATAAGTATTGTCTGGATGAATAACAGTACGTTCAAACTTAATATACTATCTTAATAATATTTTTCATTTAAAATGATTTAACAAAGATAATATTAGATAAAGACAAATGAATATGCTATAGAAAAAGTCTTGTACAATAATTTGGTTAGACAAGGTCACTTTCACATGTTAATATCATTTAAAGAGAGATTATTTTAAAACAATAATTTCTCTCTCATCAGAGAAATTTTATCTCATTTTAAAAATATTAAAAATGAGATAACTTCCTCTGGACAGAACACCGTTATTCCGCCAAACAGCAGAGGTGCCGCCGCATCCATCGGCAAACTTTCTGGTATATGAACTACGTACCTTCATTGTACAAATATTTTAATTTCTAAGTTAATTTCTTTTATTTTTTTGAACAGCATTTCCAAGATAATTAAAGCGAAGAATATAATATAGTCATTCACAAAGTAACATTTTGGTTCGTATTAGTAGTAAGGTAAAATTTCTTTTTTATATCAAAATTCACAATAATAAATATACTTCGTTATTATATATTAAAAATAAAAAATAGTACAACAATATATCGAATTTCTTTGTTTTTTTTCAGAGTAAATGAGTGGTTTTTGTTGGTGTCTCCATCTACTCAACGCATGGTTTGGTTTAATTTGATTTTTCTCTGAACAACCTTGACTTGAGTTTAATTAGTCCACATTCTTAAGAATAAAAATAAAAAAAGTATATGAATAAAAGAAAGAACAATTTATTTAATCTATTAAAATGTTCAAAATAGCGAACTTAGTTGAATACGTATGTTTTAAAATAGTGGTAGCATGATAAGATATAATAATTTATTGAACTTATTCCTAGTTTTCTATTATATTTATTGATTTATTTAGCAATTTGCAGTAAAAAAATGGGAAAAAAAAAACTAGCTAAGTTTGCTAATATGAAAGATTATATTTGTGATGGGTCAAAGTCAATGCTAAAGTCTTTCATGAATATAAATTAAATATCAATCAAATTAGTTTAATATTCTTGTGAACTAAATTTTACTAATTAATAGCAAGAGATAACTTCTTGTTCTCGTATATGACTGTCCCTACAGGTACAGATTGAGACTAGCTTGTGGATTTTTCTTGTGGACTAAAACATCTTCAAACTAAATGGCATGTATGTTTTGTATATTTTTCAATTTTAATTATGTATAAAAATGAGGTGAAAGAAATGCCGTCTAAATGTGCAAATAAAAAAAAATGCCATAATTTTTAGCTGCAATGAATATGTTTAGCACATAAAATTAATTAACAGATAATTAGATCATATTTTCAATGTTAATTATATAATAAAATTGTAGCTTCAACTTACTGGTTTAGGCAGAATTTTATTGTTTATGAGTTGGAGTCACAGGATACAAGGATTTCTGCCAAATTCTAATAGGGCCATTATAATTAAGAATTAAAGAAACATTCATAGAACGGAAATAGCTATTTGTTAAACAATTGTTGATCCAAGATGAAGTTTTACGAGATAAGTTATGTCATTGTCCACATCATTCTCCTAGCGTTTTTCATTAACTATGCAACTTCATAAACATAGAGTTATTTCTATATACTCCAACTCACTAAAATTGAGTTATTTTTCGTTGTCCGCTCACTGTTATAAGTGTTTCTCAATATAAAACAATGAAATTTTCAAATGCAGCATTAATATGATTTCCTTAATAGTATGAAAAAAAAAAAAAAAAAAAAAAAATTGACAACCTTATAAATCAACTTGATAAGAGGCAATGCTGCAAAAGAACTTCATTAAATATTAAAATATTTGGTACAAATTATGAAAAGTTAAATACTTTCACCATCAAAAGTCAATGTTGTTCAATAAAAGTCCCTAGAATTGTGGGGGATGTTGTACTGGCCTTTTAGTGGATAGAATATCTGAGGACAAGTTTTATAGAGGCCTTCATATTTTATAGGAAAAACAAATTAAAAAAAGGGGTCATATCCATTGGAAAATATGAATAAACGAGTCACTATTATGTACAACTTGTCTTACACGCTTACCATGTTATTGGATTCTAGACGTAATTTAAGTGTATAGACTTTTTCAATTTTAAGTGTTGGAAATATTATGTCCAAAAATATCTTTTTCTTATTTTGTACCATGTTAAAGGAAAAAAAAAAGTAAGACTGTTATTTGAGGATGAGGCATTACATATATATATATATTATTCAAAATATAATGTCCCTGCCCTAAAAAGGACCTTTTAAATTTTCAATTAAAAATTCACTATTCTTTTTTAAAGAAACCCACTAAATAGGGTAACACCTAATACTACTTTTTTAACAAGAAAAGAAGTTACATGCTTGAGGTGCCGTTAAAGCCAATTAATAATACCTAGTTATGTATATATGATGGATATGCTATTAGTGCAAATGAAGTTATAAGGCAGTGGAAATGAAGCATTCATCATGTTTTGAATATACACGGTAGTAATTCCAGTATATATAGAACATTTATTATATTATACGTTACAAAAATGTTAACATGGGTTAGAGCGGATCAATTCGAAATGGAATATATATGGATCGACGTAGACTTGGCAATTCTTGTCATTGGGTCGTATTTGGGCTTGACAAAGATGATAATCACTTCACCAAGTCGTGCAACTTTTACGAAATACGAGGAAAACCTGCGTAAAACAAGACATGAGGTGCCGTTAAAGCCAATTAATAATACTTAGCTATATAGATGATGGCTGTGCTATTAATGCAAATGAAGGTATAAGACAGTGGAAACGAAGCATGCATCAAGTTTTGAATATACATGGAAAACAATTTGAACGACCTTATTGATGTGATTTTAAATACTAAAAGAAAATTCTAAGCAAGTTACACATTTACAACCAACCCAACGCATGCATGTTAGCATAGAAAATCAACATATGAAATAATTACTTTAATATATTGTTATGCTAATTATGTCTTAACTTTTAGATTATATTTATTGATTTATTTAGCCATTTATTGTGAAAAAATGGAAAAAGAACTAGCTAGGTTTTATATTCTATTTGTGAGAGGTCAAGGATTCAAGGTCAATTGCAAAGTTTTTAATGGTTATAAATTGAGCGTCAATCAAATTGGTTGAAACTTCTTGTGAAAAAATTGTTTAATAGCAAGAGATAGCTTTATGTCCTAATATATGACTCTCCCTATTGGTCCAAACTGAGGGCTTGTGGCTATTTCTTGTAGAGATTAAAATTTCTTCAAATTAAATGGCACATTTTGTTTTGCAATTTTTTTTATATCAAAATGGGGTGAATAAATATCAAACAATTGTGCATATAAAAAAATTAGCAATTTAGGTTTTGCCCCAAAATTTTAAGGGTCTCTTTACTCAAATCTATTACATTTAAAAAATTAGTGAATGCCCCAATTTTTAGGATTTAACCCAATTGTTTTTATTTTAGCCAAAATTCAAAAATAATTTTCTTTTCCAATATTCTAGCTTTTTGAAGATTAATCTAATTAAATTGTCCTTATTAAATTATAAGGTTGTTATCTCCTTTATTTTTAGACAATATAAAATGCAATTAATAATAGATATTTGTCACCGTTATAGTATTTATCATTACCTCTAACATAATTAATCATAGATATTTATGACAAATACATATATATATATATATATCTATCAAGATTCCTTTTCAAATTAATTAAATAATACATAATACAAATTAATTAAAGTCTCCATTTCTTTCTATAGACTATTATTTGTTTATTTATAGACGATTTGAAGATTGACCCCCTTATTCTGGTGGCTCATACCCTCTATTACGAAGATATCTTTACGATATCAATCAACAACGTCAAAGTCTAGTATCCGTGGTGAAATATGGGATATACAAAAATTTCATTGTGAATTTCTGCGTTGTTGTGATCATGCAATATATAATCCAAGTGACCACCAGTAATACTCTATTTGGTATCGAATAATGATTGTTAGAACATTTATTATATGGTCAGTAAATTCTTCTACCTACTCTTTTGAACCATTCTCTCTTTACATTTTTTCATATTTAACATTATTGATCTTGATATATTTAATACGACTTTGTTTTTAATTTTACTTATGTAATGTCTTTTTAATATGACTGTGTTTTTAGTTTGACTTGTGTAATATCTTTTTTAATATGACTGTATTTTTATTTTTATTTGTGTACTTTTTTTTAATATGACTATATTTTTAGTTTGACTTGTGTAATTTCTTTTTTAATATGACTGTATTTTTTATTTTTAATTGTGTAATTTTTTTAAAAATGACTACGTTTTTAGTTTTATTTATATGTAATATTTACTATTAAGATATCTTCTAGTACCCCAAGTTTTATTATTTGATATTATTAATATGGCTATATTTTTTGTTTTATTTGTGTGATCTCTTTTTTAATATGATTGTATTTTTTAGTACATTTGTGTATAATATTTACGTTTAATATGTCTTGTAGACGCTTCATCTTAATTTTTGATATTTTGTATTTATTGCAAGTCAACTTCTTAATTTTTCTAAAATATATTTATCCTATGGCAATTAAAAATTACAAAAAATTATCACTTATAGTCACATTTACGAATTTTAAAATTGAATCTTTTAAAATTTGAATTTAAAAGCATATAAATCCCTAAAAGATATATATTCGAGCAACAATTAAATATAATTTTAGGTGAATAATAAATTTAAATTTTAAAATTTTAAAAAGGATAAGATGGAAAAAAAATTAAAATAAAAAAAAATTAAAATCATTTATGAAATGCATATTTAGTATTTATCCACTCATTTGAGCCAATTACTAATTTCCTAAATGTGGTGGGTTAAAAGCAAAACAATTTGAATTCTCTGGATTAAAAACAAAAAGGCCCTAAAAAAGTTACCATTTTTTCAAGTGCAACAAATATGTTTAGCATAGATTAACAAAATATAGTTAGTTCAAATTTTTCATGGTAATTATATCATTAAATTGTATATTAGATTTAATGGTTTAAGAAGAAATTCTATCGTTTATGAGTCGGAGTCTCAAGATGTGGGGATTTATATCAAATTCTGACAAGGGCGTTATGATTAAGTGTTTAAGAAGAAATGATAGAACAAAAATAGCTATTTGTAGAGTATAGTTGATCGAAGATAAATTTTACGAGTTATGTTATTATCCTCATTATCCTCCTACTCTCAGCATTTTTCATTCCAACGTAACTTCATTACCAGTGTCTCATTTTAAATTTTATAATTCAGAATTTGATAGACAATTAAAGGGGCCCAAAAATTTATGTCCCTTTTGTGATAGAATGTACGAGGACAAGTTTTAAGTCTTTCAAGGCCGAGGCATGTTTTGTAGAGGGCTTTATACGTTTTAGGAAAAAAAAATTAGGTTGTTAAAAGTATCACTACCTCTGAAGGTCGCTTAGGCGACGTATGTACTTTGTACGTTGCCCAAGTATGTAAATACTTCGCCCATATCTTAGGCGACCTAGGCTACGTCTCTAAAGCTCTGTCGCCTAAGGTGTCGGGCGACGTAGGCAAATACTTACATCACTTAAGAAGTCTCAAAGGCGACGTAATCATTAACTATGTTGCCAATAAAGTCAAAGTCAACTTTCCTTTGACTAGAATTTAGGGGACGTAGGTAAATACATAAGTTGCCCTAGTAGGAAACTTAGGCGACATATTTAAATACCTACTGACGCCGCTTAAATAGCGCGTTGCGATAGAGCCCAAGTGCAGGCACGTCAAGTTGTAATATAGTCTCGGAAATCCGAGTGTCGAACCACAGGGATAAGTGAAGAGGAATGGAATGGATTACGGATTAAGTGATTATCTGGTTTCTGTGAGTTGGTTTGTTGTAGAACAACGTAAATGTAAAACAGATGCGAAAATAAATAAGAAAGCACTAAGGTAGGTGGAGATTAGTTACGATTTAAGAAACGGTGATCATTAGCTCATACTAAGATTAGAACACAAGGATTCTCGAGAAATGGGGAATGTTGGTGTATCTCTCAATAGCAGAGGGTGCGACGCTAGGCGACTCATTCCCGAATTGAAGCTATATCAAGAGAGATACAAACGACATACCACCAAAGACGAGGTTATCATTCCTACCTCTTAGCTACGGGTGTGAAGCAATGCAACCCATTCCCGATGAAGCTAATCCGAGATAGATATGACGAACTCATCATAAAAAGATTTAACATCAAGCAAGTGTGGTAATCTCATGATTTAAAGAATGAAAACTATAAAGTGAATCCTAACAATGAAACGGAATAAAGTTTATGGGATAAATTAGTCAACTCATCATTTATCACATATGGTAGAAAATAAAGAGTCTAAGTATCACATAAAGTGTAAGAAGCACTCAATATATCAATAAATGAATCAAAGATAAGCTAAACAAATTTAAAATCCATCTATGGAGTTTTAAGAACTATTCATAATTTCTATGAAGAGGGAAAAACTCCATGGATGGGGGAAAGGGACTACAAGCTTTTTAGAACCATATAAATATGTTGTATGTTCATTAACAACCAAGCACTAAATATACAAGGCATATAAAGTCTTAATTTATTATGAATATACCTAGAAAGCTTGCAACAATGGAGGAAATGAAGAAGAAAAGGATTTACAACTATTTCTCAAACTTTAAACATGGATTGAGCCATAAATCACCGAATATTATATCGTGGTTCACCTCCGTAACCTTAGTAAAAGACTACTCCATAATACTCGAAACAAGAATTATAGAAGAAGCATTCATTTCTTAAAATCAAAGTAAACTTACAAGAAGAAGAAGAAATTACAAGGTTTTAGCTCCCACTTCTTTCTAGAACTTGTACAAAAACTTAGATATATTAGCCAAGAAGCTAAGAGAAAATAATATATATTAAAAGGTTGCAAAATATCTAACTAAATATCTAAAATAGCTTGAACCACTAAAATAGCCCATTTTGGGTGTGAAATGACCAAGTTGCAAGGGCCATGATCGATCATGGTTATGCCCATGATCGATCATGGAAGTGCTCTGCCAGAAAATCTTGCAACCATGATCGATCATGGTTTTGCCCATGATCGATCATGGGTCTGGAACTTGTTCACTCAGCACTTTGCAAGCCTCCGAGCTTACTCTTGATCACTTCATGCAATGCCATTGTACTCCAATCCTACAAACACATGGAATACTACAAAATACACACCAACTTGGGCCATGTTAAATACAAAACTCGCTAAGGCATTAATCTCGAGATAAGTGGATAATTAGGCAGAATTAAAGCAACAAATGCGTCAAGCGACTCCGGGAAGGAGTTTAAACATGACAATATTATGCGTTTATCAACTCCCCTCAACTTATCTCTTGCTAGTCCCTTAGCAAGACAAAAATATAATAATTACAAAAATAAAACACTATACAAAAAGATGTTAACTTCTAAGTTCCCAAAGAAGACGAGTTGCATCTCGTGAAGGTTTTCAGAAATGATACCTACAAACATTGGAAGTTTGATCATGATGAATAGTGAGAATGAAGATTCAAGTTTCAATTTGCAAAGCAAGAGGCATTATTATCAATTTTCCAGAATGACGGACTTTTGAATGATCATCTAATTCACCTATCTCCTTTAGAACACAATCACATATTCTCCAATGCTCAAATACCAGACTTCGATTCAAACAATTCGATATAAACATAAAGAGTCATAATCATTCAAGAAGGAAGAGAGAACTTTTTCAAAAACAAAAGCTCCAAGATATGTCGATTCTAAGCACTTTCTTTATCTTTTACTTGAAAATTTCGCTAAATTAGATCAGGGTGGTTTTCGTCTCTATGGGGGGCAGCGGTCTCACTTATGAAATTTTTCAAAATTCTGCTCATTCATTGGAGCTCAACGGAAGCTATTCACCCTTTCCCATATGGCAACCTATACCCATCCATAATATTAGACAAAGAGACTTAAGATTTAGTCAAGTGAAGCTTTAAGTCAATATTAGGATAAAAGTCATCCAAGTTATCAAAGTGCTATGCTTTTGTCCTCTCATTGGAGGATCTTTTCGAAAGAGCTTCCATTATTTTTGGACAAAAATTTCTCTTCTCTCAATGAAAATAAATCTAGGTGTTATTACCGAATTGAAAACAACCGAAGCAATCTAGCATGTGGAGCATGAGAATATAACGGGATATGAGACTAAGTGGAGCAAGGCAATTTAGATTATCATTCAAATTCCTATCTAGATCAAAGAATTCATGCCAAAAGCTAATGAAACAATAATCTTCATCGAACAAAATATCAATCAATCATCAATTTTCAAACTTAAAAAAAAAAAATTGAACAAATCTCTTCTACTCATGGGAATGACTGATAGCAAGCCAAACAAAATAAACACAAAATAACGTATCCCCCTCCACTTGAAACACACATTGTCCTCAATGTAAAGAGAACAACAACAACGCACGGAAGGGCTACAATGGCTTTGCTCTCCATGAGACAAAAATAAGAGATAAACAAAAACTATTCACAAAACGGGTTAGAATTAGAATTCAAAAGCAAAAACTATAATATTCAATCATTAAAACCAAGTTCTAGAGTTAACATCAAGTCTCAATTCTAATACAACCCAAAAGAAATAAAATAAAACTAAGCATAAATATAGGTACTTAAAGAGTTTTCAGGCTATCACATCATCATCACATATCAGAAGGTGGGGGTGGTGGAAAACGACCATACAACGCCTCGAACTGCTGGCGTATGAACTCCTGCTGGGTCGTCATCTGAGCTGCAACTCGTGCCTCGACCTGAGATGCAATATCTGCCTCCAAACGGTCCTGACGCAATACCATAATCTCTACCCTCTCGTTGACGCTAGCAAACCCGGTCTGCATCAAAGCAGTCATCTGCTCAAACTGATCTCTAATGAACTCCCTATTGTCATCCACAGGCCCAGAGCTTGCCCTTCTTCTACGCCTTGACTGACCCGGAACATCCGCTCCTGCTTCCTCTGCCCCTTCTTCTTCGCTATCCCCCTGTTGTGGTGCGGCTGTGGAAGAACTTGGCCTATTTCTCAGTTGTCCGGCGGCTCTAGCCTGGGTGGACCTGTTTATCGGGGCCCGCTGTATCTTTCTGACATCGGTGTCCCTTTCTTGGACACCCGCCTCCAAACAAATGCGGGTCAGAAGCACACCAAATTTTATCGTTTCGTTATGGGCTACCGTGTCATAGACTTTCATGATTTTTCGCATTATGTATCGAACCAAACAACACGGCCTATTGCGAGCAATTACATATAGAACATAGGCATGATAGGTGTACAAATGTTGAATGTGCGAGGTGGGATCTAACGCATTGGCTACAACAAGCCACAGGGTCCTGAATTGTGGTGCTAAATTGTTCCTATCGAATTGCGTGCCAATCCAAGTCATTGGACGACCGGCTAAGAACGTAGCCAACTCGTCATCAGTGGGGTATAAAATACGGGCTGAATGAGGGAGGTCATAGCTGCCATCCGGCAATGCCGGAATCCCCGTGACTCTACTAACAACCTCGAGGTTGAAAGGAACAGTTCTCCCACGTACGTGGGCAACATAGGCATAAGCAGCATTGGGCACACGCACCAAACTTGCTACAAATTCATGACATAGAGTGAGATTACATTGATTACCTGGTTGTCGCAAATATTGAACCCACCCCTCGTGTCTTTCGAATGTTCCCATTTGAGGGAAATCGTCCAAGGCACCAATAATCACAGGCCTCTCGATCATCACAGCCCGGTTCCTGAAAGCGTAATTCCACCAATCGTACTCCTGACGGCTACGGAACCCGCGGTACCCACCCCTCGCGGCTTGAAGCTCTTCTGGCTTGTTAACTGGAGTAATGGCAGCCATTGATGTGGGGAGAGGGGAGAAATAGAGAGAAATTTCAAAATTTTGGGGAGTAGGGCTCGAAATTGGGGGTTTAGGGTTTTAGAGAGAGAAAGAGGTGTTGATGGTAGATGGGTTTGGAGTTTGGGGGTGAAATTGAGAGTTTATGGAGGTGGAAAGGCTAGGGGAGGGTTTGATATGATGATTGTTGAAGGTTTGAAGAAGGGAGATGGAGATAAATGGGAGTTAGAGAGAAAATGGGGCACGATTTTGGGGTTTAGAAACGGCTGCTCTGTTTTTAAGAGGGACCATGATCGATCATGGCTTTGCCCATGATCGATCATGGAAGTCTACTGCCGCAGGAAAATTTCACCATGATCGATCATGGTTTTGCCCATGATCGATCATGGAAGTGCACTGCCTCCTCAATTTGATCCCATGATCGATCATGGGTATAACCATGATCGATCATGCCTTCAACAAAAATTCTCCCATGAGATTTCTTCACTTGAAACACCTTTCCACTCCCCCCAACTTGGTCCAGCTCGATCCAATCTCGCCCAAAAATTCCTGAAACTCAAAAATACTACAAAAAACATTATTTACAGAATCGACCTATGCTTGTTAGGCATAAGTCGGGTCTTCAAAAGGGGTGGACTCCTCTCGAATTGGGAATTCTAAAAATGGCTTTAAACGTTGTCCATTTACTTTAAAAACATAGCCGGTTTTGGGATCCTCAACTTGCACAGCCCCAAAAGGAAATACATGACGGACAATGTATGGGCCGGTCCAACGAGACTTCAATTTCCCGGGGAAGAGATGCAGACGAGTATCATAAATAAGAACTTTGTGCCCAAGTTTGAATTCTTTCCTTAAAATAGATTTATCATGAAAAATTTTGGCACGTTCCTTGCTTATCTTCGCATTATCATATGCATCTCTTCTCAATTCCTCGATTTCATCAATTTGCAGCTTACGGTCAAGCCCGGCTTTTTCGAAATCACAGTTAACCATCTTAGTTGCCCAGTATGATTTGTGTTCCAACTCTACTGGCAAATGACATGGTTTTCCATATACAATGCGATAGGGAGACATATCTAGAGTTGTTTTGTACGCAGTACGGTAAGCCCAAAGTGCATCAGTCAGTCTTAACGACCAATCCTTGCGGTTCGGGTTTACCGTTTTCTCTAGAATCTGTTTGATCTCCCTATTTGCCATCTCGGCTTGACCGTTAGTCTGAGGGTGATAAGCGAGCGACACTTTGTGATTTACACCATACTTTTGCATTAATGATTGAAATGGTCTGTTGCAAAAGTGAGTACCACCATCGCTTATTATTGCCTTGGGCGTGCCAAAACGTGCAAGAATGTGTTCTTTCAGAAATCGGATCACCACTTTGTGATCGTTTTTCTTACACGCTTGGGCTTCCACCCATTTCGAAACATAATCTACGGCAACTAAAATATAAAGATTACCGTAGGAGGATGGGAATGGTCCCATAAAATCGATGCCCCAGCAATCGAAGATTTCAATCATCAGGATTGGATTGAGTGGCATCATATTCCTCTTGGAGATCCCTCCAAGCATTTGGCATCTTTGACATGCCTTGCAAAAGCGTTGTGCGTCCTTAAAAAGCGACGGCCAATACAATCCACTTTGCAGAATCTTCGCGGTGGTCTTCTTTGCCGAGAAGTGTCCTCCGCAAGCCTCAGAATGACAGAAAGATAGAGCTCTCTCCACTTCTTCCTCTGGGATGCACCGTCTGATAATCTGATCCGCACAATACTTAAACAGGTACGGTTCATCCCAATAGAATCGACCCACTTCACTCAAAAACCTTTTTCTATCTTGTGCGCCCCATGACTTTGGTATCTTGTCAGTTACAAGATAATTTACAATGTCTGCATACCATGGGAGCGTCGAGATTGCCAATAATTGTTCGTCTGGAAACGAATCTTGGATCGGGCTTTCTTCAATGTTGTTCGTAAAAGTGAGTCGAGACAGATGATCGGCCACCACGTTCTCGACTCCCTTTTTGTCCTTGATGCTTAAATGAAATTCTTGCAATAAGAGTATCCACCTCAAAAGCCGCGGCTTGGCATCTTTCTTTGTGAATAGATACTTCAATGCCGCGTGATCCGTGAAAATCACAATTGGCGATCCTATCAAATAGGATCGGAACTTGTCTAGGGCGAAGACAATTGCTAGAAGCTCTTTCTCTGTCGTGGTGTAGTTCATTTGCGCATCATTTAAGGTCCTACTTGCATAGTATATCACACCCGGTTTCTTGTCTTTTCGTTGACCAAGAACCGCTCCCACCGCATAGTCACTTGCGTCGCACATAAGCTCGAATGGCAAGCTCCAGTCCGGTGTCTGCATAATCGGCGCAGTAGTAAGCATATGCTTCAGAGAGACAAAGGCTTCCTCGCACTTGGCATCCCATTGAAAGGGTGCATCCTTGAGAAGTAGACTACACATGGGCTTGGAAATGGAACTGAAGTTCTTGATAAACCTCCTATAAAACCCGGCATGTCCTAGAAAAGATCGAACATCTTTGACATTCTTCGGTGTAGGAAGTTTAGCAATCAACTCAATTTTAGCTTTATCCACCTCGATTCCTTCTGAAGAAATGATGTGCCCCAAAACAATTCCCTTGGTAACCATAAGATGGCACTTCTCCCAGTTCAATACCAATTGTTTTTCCACGCATCTTCCCAAGACCTGTTCCAGGTTAGCCAAGCAATTGTCGAATGACTTACCATAGACGGTAAAGTCATCCATAAAAACTTCCAAAGTCCTTTCCACCATATCGCTAAAGATACTTAGCATGCACCGTTGGAAAGTGGCCGGTGCATTACATAGACCAAAGGGCATTCTTCGATAAGCGAAGGTACCAAAAGGACATGTAAAGGTGGTTTTTTCTTGATCATCTAGGTCAATCTCAATTTGATTGTACCCGGAAAAACCATCGAGGAAAGAGTAATATTCATGACCCGCTACCCTCTCTAGAGTTTGATCCAAAAAGGGGAGGGGGAAATGATCTTTACGAGTAGCCTCATTGAGTTTACGGTAGTCAATACACATTCGCCACCCGGTGGTGACTCTTTGTGGAATCAACTTGTTTGAGTCGTTCTTGACTACCGTAAGACCCGATTTTTTTTGGTACCACTTGAGTTGGACTAACCCATTTACTATCCGAGATTGGATAGATGATCTTTGCATCCAATAATTTCAACACCTCGTTCCTTACCACTTCTTGCATGTTAGGATTCAACCGGCGTTGAAATTGGCTTGATGTTTTTGCCCCATCCTCCAAGTGAATTTTATGTGTACAAATCAAAGGGCTTATTCCTTGGAGGTCGGCAAGAGTCCAACCAAAAGCTTTTTTATATTTACCAAGCAAATGAACTAACCTTCCTTCTTGGTCATCCGAAAGTTCGGACGAGATGATAACTGGGAAGGTATCTGAAGCTCCCAAAAAGGCATACTTCAAATTGCTCGGCAATAGCTTGAGATCCATTTTTCCTTCAAGCTTTTTGGTGGGAGATTGTGTGTTTTCCTCTTTCTCCAAAAACTCAACCTGTTTGTCACACAAGGAAAACACTTGCATACAATCCTCGAGTTCATCGGAAGTGGTTAGATAACCTTCCATTGACTTTGATTCGAAATTTGCCACAAAGTGGTCTTGGATACATGACTCTATCATGTTCACGTGTTCACTTTCCTCATCATCATCGTCGTCTCTTTGATTGCTCAAAGAGAACACGTTTAGCTCTAAAGTCATGTTTCCAAATGCTAACTTCACAATTCCATTCTTGCAATTTATTATGGCATTAGAAGTAGCAAGAAATGGTCGCCCAAGGATAACTGGAATCTCCTTAGCGGGATTCGACACGGGTTGCATGTCGAGGATGATAAAGTCAACGGGAAAATAAAACTTGTCAATTTGAACAAGCACATCTTCGACTATCCCTCTTGGTATCTTAACGGATCGGTCCGCTAATTGAATAGTAACCCTCGTGGGTTTCAACTCACCCAACCCCAATTGTTGATATACAGAATATGGGAGTACGTTCACACTTGCTCCCAAATCTAGCAAAGCATTTTT
This sequence comes from Lonicera japonica, assembly GCA_021464415.1. Lineage (NCBI taxonomy): Eukaryota > Viridiplantae > Streptophyta > Magnoliopsida > Dipsacales > Caprifoliaceae > Lonicera > Lonicera japonica. The sequence continues at coordinate 83,990 of JAKCWG010000768.1, forward strand.
GATCCTACAATTTCCTATGACACACGAAATTGTGGGGCAACCGGGGTCCTTGAACTTAGGGGCTCTCGTGCCTTGCATGATGGAGCTCACTTGCTCCGCCATAAAGGCCTTCTTCTTAACATTCAACCTTCGTTTTGTCGTGCATAAGTCCTTGAGGAACTTAGCATACGAAGGTATTTGCTTGACCGCGTCAAGCAATGGAATGTTGATTTTCACTTGTCGAAACACATCCAAAATCTCAGTATTAGATTTGGATGGTTGGTTCAATCTCTCCGGGAAAGGGACCTTAATTCCGTTCTTGATTTTCTCAAGATCCTCCTTTCCTTGTCTCTCTTCCTCTCTCTTCTTCTCTTCACTCACAACTTTTTCAACCTCCGACTCCTCAACATGCGTGGGATTAACTATGTCCGCCACCTTGGGGGTTTTAGGAACAATAGTTTTGTCTACCTCCTTACCACTTCTCAAGATTGTGATAGATTTGAGTTCTTCTATCTTGGAGCTAGACTCTCCTCCCTCTACTACTTGAACTTGACCTCTAGGATTCGCTAAAGGTTGAGAGGGGAATTTTCCCTTCTCTTGGGTAGCTAGGGCGGTGGTGAGTTTAGACATTTGAGTTTTTAACTCACCCACATCACGATCCGTTTTGTCCACAAATGATCTCAACAAAGCTTCCAAGTTTTGGTTGGGATTTTGATTCTGAGGTGGAACAAAAGAGTTTTGAGGTTGTTGTTGTTGCCTTTGGTTCTGATTATATTGGTTGTGGTTCTGACTTTGATTTCCTCCCCAACTGAAATTGGGGTGATTCTTCCATCCTTCATTGTACCTTTGAGAATAAGGATTGTTTTGGTTACGGTTTTGGTTGTACTGGTGTAAAGCATTGACTTGGGCGGGATTTTTGAGGACTTCCCGGAAAGCGGGAATGGTAGGACAATCCTCGGTAGTGTGTCCTGAATTTTCACAAATGACACACAACTGACTCGAGGATACTACGTTGACCTCCTTAAACTTACTTGCTTCCATTGCCTATACTTTCTTAGACAATTGGAATAACCTCGCACCCATGTCATCCTCATTAGACACTTGGTACAACCCACCCCTTCCTTGAGCTTTTGCTTTGGGTTCCTCGGAATAGGTGTTCCAATTTTGGGCACCTTCCGCTAATTCATCAAAATACAATAAAGCCTCATCGGGATTCTTACTTAAGAATTGACCATTACACATGGTCTCAACAAACGTACGCATATCAGGGGTGAGAGATTCATAGAAAAAACTAACAAGGCTCCACGTTTCGTGACCATGGTGAGGGCATGCGTTTAGAAGTTCCTTGTATCTTTCCCAACACTTATAAAAAGTTTCATTTTCTTTTGGCGAAAAATTAGATATCGCCCTTCTTAAAGCATTGGTTCTATGCACGGGAAAGAATTTTTTTAGAAATTCCGCTTGAAGTTCTTGCCAAGACCGAATTGATTGTGGTCTTTGAGCATTTAGCCAAATTTTTCCTTTATCTTTTAGGGAGAAAGGAAAGAGCTTTAAACGCATGACATCCTCATTAATATTTGCCTCACGAAATGTGGAGCAGACTTCTTCAAAGTCTTTCAAGTGCAAGTATGGGTTTTCCGACTCCATACCATGAAAAGAAGGGATATGTTGAAGCATACCCGGTTTGAAAGAGAATGCTCCGGCTTGGCCAGCGGGAAGCACAATGCACGAATTCGAAGTTTCCCGAGGCGGTTGAAGGTAGTCTCTCATGGTCCTAACATGAGGAACATTGTTGGCACCTTCCCCTTCATTATCGCTCTCGTGATCCGCGGCTCTACCTTGGTTTGCCATTCTTGGAGATGTGGGAGGGCTAATTCGAATATCCACAAACAATCGCCCTTGCATGGGCTTGGACAATGATTCGAATCACTCCTTGGGAACTCTACAAAATAAAACAGAAAATAAGGGAGAAAAATAAATTAATCAAATAGAGAGAAATACTTACAGAATGGTTTTATACAAAACCCAGAATCCGCCTTTTGCCTTATTCCCCGGCAACGGCGCCAAAAACTTGACGCCGCTTAAATAGCGCGTTGCGATAGAGCCCAAGTGCAGGCACGTCAAGTTGTAATATAGTCTCGGAAGTCCGAGTGTCGAACCACAGGGATAAGTGAAGAGGAATGGAATGGATTACGGATTAAGTGATTATCTGGTTTCTGTGAGTTGGTTTGTTGTAGAACAACGTAAATGTAAAACAGATGCGAAAATAAATAAGAAAGCACTAAGGTAGGTGGAGATTAGTTACGATTTAAGAAACGGTGATCATTAGCTCATACTAAGATTAGAACACAAGGATTCTCGAGAAATGGGGAATGTTGGTGTATCTCTCAATAGCAGAGGGTGCGACGCTAGGCGACTCATTCCCGAATTGAAGCTATATCAAGAGAGATACAAACGACATACCACCAAAGACGAGGTTATCATTCCTACCTCTTAGCTACGGGTGTGAAGCAATGCAACCCATTCCCGATGAAGCTAACCCGAGATAGATATGACGAACTCATCATAAAAAGATTTAACATCAAGCAAGTGTGGTAATCTCATGATTTAAAGAATGAAAATTATAAAGTGAATCCTAACAATGAAACGGAATAAAGTTTATGGGATAAATTAGTCAACTCATCATTTATCACATATGGTAGAAAATAAAGAGTCTAAGTATCACATAAAGTGTAAGAAGCACTCAATATATCAATAAATGAATCAAAGATAAGCTAAACAAATTTAAAATCCATCTATGGAGTTTTAAGAACTATTCATAATTTCTATGAAGAGGGAAAAACTCCATGGATGGGGGAAAGGGACTACAAGCTTTTTAGAACCATATAAATATGTTGTATGTTCATTAACAACCAAGCACTAAATATACAAGGCATATAAAGTCTTAATTTATTATGAATATACCTAGAAAGCTTGCAACAATGGAGGAAATGAAGAAGAAAAGGATTTACAACTATTTCTTAAACTTTAAACATGGATTGAGCCATAAATCACCGAATATTATATCGCGGTTCACCTCCGTAACCTTAGTAAAAGACTACTCCATAATACTCGAAACAAGAATTATAGAAGAAGCATTCATTTCTTAAAATCAAAGTAAACTTACAAGAAGAAGAAGAAATTACAAGGTTTTAGCTCCCACTTCTTTCTAGAACTTGTACAAAAACTTAGATATATTAGCCAAGAAGCTAAGAGAAAATAATATATATTAAAAGGTTGCAAAATATCTAACTAAATATCTAAAATAGCTTGAACCACTAAAATAGCCCATTTTGGGTGTGAAATGGCCAAGTTGCAAGGGCCATGATCGATCATGGTTATGCCCATGATCGATCATGGAAGTGCTCTGCCAGAAAATCTTGCAACCATGATCGATCATGGTTTTGCCCATGATCGATCATGGGTCTGGAACTTGTTCACTCAGCACTTTGCAAGCCTCCGAGCTTACTCTTGATCACTTCATGCAATGCCATTGTACTCCAATCCTACAAACACATGGAATACTACAAAATACACACCAACTTGGGCCATGTTAAATACAAAACTCGCTAAGGCATTAATCTCGAGATAAGTGGATAAGTAGGCAGAATTAAAGCAACAAATGCGTCAAGCGACTCCGGGAAGGAGTTTAAACATGACAATATTATGCGTTTATCACCTACATCGCCTAAGGTCTTAAAGTTAACAAGTTTAAATAGCTTTTAGGCGACATGGAATTATTTCTACGTCGCCTAAGTGTAAAAAAATTTGGCAGAAACTACTTGTTACTTTGTGCCACCCACACTTGCACATCTATACAAATAACCTGCATTGGCAACCAATACAACCTTCCCAATCATTCATATTTTCACTCATTCAGGCATTTATTCAAACATTTAATTATTCAAACATTCAATCACACTAAAGTAAATGTTCAAAACCCTTACAAAGGGTATAAAATGTCCTATATATAAAACTGTTTTAAAAACTTTTCAAATAATAAAGTGTTCAACAATATTAAACAGAAACTAAGGAGTAGAGTTGGATCCATCGGACAGTGGAGTCCCCATACGCATCTGCTTCACCATTTCTTCAACTTGCGCCTGCATCCTAGCTTCCCACGCCAACCTCTCCCTTTCTCGCTCCATTTTGCGCTCTTACTTTTATTGTTGAAGATGCTCCTCTAGATTCTTTTAATTCTCCCTATGTCTCGCCAACTCCTCCTCTGCCGCTTCGTTTATGGGCTCCGCCAATTGTGATGGACCTCTCCTCCTTGGTTGGTTGGTGACGCCGCTGCCTAAGCCGGGAACCTTAGTCCCTCTCCATGATACTGATCTCTACATAAACAGGGAGTCTCGAGAGTGGCAGGGTTGTGACTGAGGCTAGCGAGGAACCATCCGATGTATCCTGGATCGGAAGCATACTCGCAGTCAAAAAGTAATAAATTTAATGAATTTATAGAACACATATGATTTTACAAATAAATAAGCATAACTAACTATATGATAGAAAAAATTAATAAATAAGAAATTTACCGTGCCCTTAGGGTCGAATTTCTTGTACATGTCTATGTACGTCTGTGACACCCCGTATTTCTATTTCTCGGAATCACGATACAAGTCGCGTGTAAGGCAGAAGTGGACTTCGAATAGCCATATTTTGCTCCGAAAGGATCTGAATGGCTCGAAGACATCTAACGAGTGATATTAATATATTTAAGCATATTAGAATATCCATAAGTCATTTCGGGTAGTTCGAGTTGAAATCGGGATGTAGATTGCAAGTTTTCAATTTACTCGACTTCATAATTTTGGATAACTTGGATGAAGCGTAACTTCTTCGTTCCTTATCAGATTGAGTTTTCATCTGCAAAGGGGTCTAGATTTTTAAGCAACCTACAACTTTCGTGTTTTGACCGAAGGCAAAGTCAGGCCCCTACTAGGTTAAAACTTAGCCCGAAATAGGCGAATCGCTAATAGATGTTCATTCAGTACCATTAACGTGTTGACTTTGACGCATTTATGGGAATAATCCATCGGGATTTTGGAAAAGTTTTCTTCTAAGATGTTGTAGAGCTTCAAATAAGCTTTCCGTGGACATAAAGATCACCTCAATTAAACTTTCGAGCGGGAAGTTATGAACGATCAAAGTTCAGTGCTGCAAGCCCCACGCGTGAACAGTAATCCGTAAATGAGAGCAACAGTTTATATATATACATTCTTCCTCATTTCACCACCACTTCCCGAGAGTTCCTTGAAAGAGAGAAGATTGAAAATTGAGAGCTTTATGGGAGATTTAAGGTAAGGAACCAAGCTCCTTCATCACACACTTTCCCCACCCACTATTCATCATCTTCCTCACCACCACCTCCATTGCTAGGGTTCAAAAATGGGGGAAGCTCGTTGTTTGCTCGGCTCAGCTTGATTCATTTATGATTCTTAGAAGCATTAACCCTCAATAGGTGGGAACACTAGTATTTAAAGTTGTTCTCAACTTATTACAATTTATTCCACTCAAATCAAGCAAAATGATGAATTTGTACATGTTTTCAACAAAGTGCATGTTCATGGGGTTTGGGGGATGATTTCTCATTATTATTGGTTTGATTTGCATCTAATATGATTATAAATTGCTGATTGTACACAAACCCCTAATTCCCACATTTATTTTGTAAAGATTGGGGTAAAACCCTTACTTACGTATGCGATAGTAAAAGGTATATTATGCTGCGCATTTATACGATGAAATACTTGGATCTAAAAGTATATTTAAGATATAGTTACGCGTATATGTGATATTGTTGTCGCACTAGAGCCACTAGTTTATGATTTACGAGATTCATTACTTGCCAAGTCAGTCCGTAACTATGCTGGTCAAGGTTATAAGAATTTTTTTGAAGTAAAGTACTAAGATCATATTAGGAGTTTACATCTAACCTATATATTATGTAAGTGCTATATTATACATGGCCTGGTGCCGAATTTATGAAAAACTACTAAACCTCCAAAATACTTGATATTCATGTTTTAGCCGTTAAATGACGGACTTGGCAAACCGGCTCTAAGTATAACAATAATATCACTACAGAAGCTATACTTTATTTGTGTACACATACCTATATGGAAATACACGTATTATATATATACACTTGCATACCTTATTTCGATATTTTCGTTTTGTTAAGATAGTACTTGGATTTCAATATCGCTTAGCCAACACCGTTCGTACCAGATAGAAATTGGTTACTTGTATATCCTTGGAAGCTACGCGAGTTATGAGATTGCCCTTAGGGGACATGTCCTATGTGATATTTGGAAAAGTAAGTTTGATATATATATCTGTATTCTAGTGCATACACATGTAAAATGTATCTTTGAACCAAGCATATAGATTTATGATATTCCGTGCTTTCGTAAGCAATAATTAGAATCATTATACAAGTTTGGGTGTATTAAGTATTTGTTTAAAATAAAGATAGCTTTTCATTACTTTTATTCTTGTTGGCTAGTTGATGGGTTCGAGATTAACTTTATTATTAGTTATTCGGCATAATTATTCTCCTGTGGGCTTGTTACTTAAGTGATTTGATTTGTACACATACATGGTTGCGCTAGTCTATGGTAGGTCCCAGATTTGGTCTCTAAAAGTTGGGGCCGTAAGTTGGGACTGAGTGTCCTTGGGTGAAAAACCCGAAACAGTGCACAAAAATGAACAGGAGGCCCTGCTGTTGCGTGGGTGAAAGGCCACGAAATGCAAACCTGGTAGTATGCTTGACTAGTTACGAGTTATTGAGATGATTGCTGAGAGAGCGAGAGGTTTTTAAATGATACAATTATGATGCCACGCTGTATAAACTAGCCAACGGATTCTTATATATATATATATATTTCTTCCTAAAGGCTATTTGTATCTGAACAATACTTCTTTCAACGTATGTGTGAGGCTTACAACTATTTTATGTTAGTAGCTAGCTTTCAATTGTATTTTCAATTGAATGTATATCTTTTGATATTTCAGGGATCTGAAAGCATTGGCAAGCATGTCATAATATGACTTTCATTACAAAAAGGAATTTACTTTTATTACTGCACCTCACATGCATTCTTTCCACAACGTATATTTTTATATATACAACCTATATAGTTTCCACTGAGCCCGTGTTTGGCTCACTCCCATTTTCCGACCCAATTTTGCATGTACATATCGGGGGATGGCATGATTGTGAAGTTTAGGACCTCTGATTACCTTGGACATTTATAGTCGTCTGTAAACGACTTATCGTTTACTAGTTTTAAATATCGTTTGTATAATTAAATTTCAATTTGATTATATGTATAATTATTGGAAATGGTGTATAGCATTTTAACTTGGATTGGGACCTCGTTGGAGGATTTGTCATTTGAACATTCATTTGTATGAAACTGGTTTCAAATTTTACAAGGCGGATTGTTGTTCAAACTAACTCCCCATGTCGAAATTTTATAAAATGGGTTTTTCAAACGGATTAAGTTTTATCCAAGAAAAATACTTTTAAAGGTTGTGATTTTTATATTTTAAACCCGCTGTTGCGCACAGCATCCTTGATTAACCGGGTCTCAGATGGTGAAAATCTTAGAGCGGGATTCGGGGCATCACAATGTCTTCGAGTGAGGAGCTTGCTTTCCTTTTTTTGTGTAGTCCTCAACCCGAACTACAAAAGGCTTGGCCCATCCACTATGGGACTTCTTGTTTGACGATGCCCAAATCTTTTTCATTTGCTCGTTCCTTTTCTACAAGATACATAAGATACAAAAAAATTAGAATATTAGAATATATTAAATTATATTTAAATTAAGTTAAACAATTCAAAATACCAAAAATTCGGGGTCCCTGAAGTGGTTGCGTAACCACTCCCACACGACACCGCGATGTCAGAACTCAGTAGGAAGGGGCTCATCTTATTTCTTCTGCCAGTCGGCATGACAAGACGACTTCCATTGCCTGAACCGGTTGACGACCTTATCGTCTATACATGTGCTGAGTTCCTTACCCCTAGAATTGATATTGTAGCTCACCTACAAACCAAAGCAGCAGAAAGAAACATTAGTAATAGAAAAAAAATTAACAAAAATAAAGAAACTTATGCTACAGAAGTGCAACTTACATATAGGAAGTTCAAGAGCCTCGTCCGCTCCATCTTAAGATGGTCAAACCAAGAAGGATGGAGCATTGGACATCGGTCTTTTATATCAGCCGATAGGTCCGTCATAAACTAGGAGTGAACCGAAGTCGGCAGCCCCCTAACCGAATCATCGTAGGTCACCGGGGTCCTACCTTTCTCCTTGGTGATCGCCGCTGTCTTCTTCCGAACTACGACTCCTCTCCTCTTATTACTCGATGAGGCACCTGCAGTACCTACATATTACAACAAGCATATAAATTAATCAGTAAATCATATAAAATTAATATAATTGTGGTGTATAATTAAAAAATCTAATTAAGAACTTTACCTGATTCGGTGGGCAGGTGGGTAGTAATAAAGGTGCAACGAATGCTGTGTATGGGTGGTGCAGGTGGTCCCTGGGCTACCGGTCGTCGAATGAGTGGAGGGCGTGGGTTGAGCTAGCTGCAAAACCGGCAACTCCAGCTGTGAGCTCAATGGTCTGTCAATGTGCTAAAGGCCTATGAGCGCTGCGAGGGCCATTGCTGCAGGGCGAGGAGCAGATCCTCGTGCACCTTTACACGGGACTTCTTTTTTGCGGCAGAATCTTTCGGACAGATCCTGACATATATTCAAAAGAAACATAAGAATAATATAATTAACTTGAAGGTTAGGGTTTCAATTAAGATTCAATCTTAAGCAACAATATCGTGGCTTGAATCTCAATTGAACCCTTAACTTCAAATTCAATTTCAAACAAACTCAATTTTAGACAAAGAGTGAGAGTTGACGGAGATAGGGGTGTTTTCGGTTTCCGTCGTGGTAGAGATTGGGGTACCCAAAACCCTCCCCAAACTTCATAGTTCGGTTTCGGTTTCCAAACATGTGGAACCCAAACCCCCTTCCCAAATAATTTGGTTTCGATTCGGTTCGGTCTCATTATGTTTTTTTTTATTTCGTTAAAACTTTAGTTAAAAACTGCACTAAAAAAAAAAAAAACAGCACTACAACTCTGCATAAAACTGTTCAAAAAACAGCACTAAGACTGTCTAAAAATAACTCATAACCTGCACAAAAACAGCATTAAAAATGCACTGAAACAGCCCAAAAACTGCTCTAAAAACGTCCCATAAATACAACCACAAACAGCCCATAATTGACCTATTTGAAAAGAGTACATCCCTAAATTTTGTGCACATGTATGCACCATGAGATTAAGAAACATAAGAAAAGAGGGAGAATTGTGAATATTGTGTGGGTAACTGTGAGACATTCGTAATTGGATTACTGTCATCTAAAACAAAAAAATAAAAAAAATCCTTCAAATAATACATACATTAGACACGTAACAAAAATCAAAAGTATAATACTCAAAAGCATCTCACTTATGAAAATTACATTATAGTTGATTAATAAAAAATCTCATAATTCTAATTTAACAAAAATATGAGAGACCTTAAGTGGTTCGAATAGTTGAGACATTGACTTTCAAGTGAAACATGCATGGTTCGAATCCCGTACCTCTATCCGTCATTATGTATTAAGAATATATATGCATATGTATATATATAACAAAAATAAGAAAACAAAAAGGGAGTGAATAGCCACACCCATCCATTAGAATTAACACTCTGCCACACCACAGGAAAATATAAGATGGAAAACAAGTAGAGGGTTTCCAACCCCATCCAATTAAGAACCTATGTATATATATGGACGGGAATCATGATCCATAACTAGCACCAGAAACCAATTCAAGTGAATAACTTAAATTTGAACGAATAAAATAGCATACTTATATATATATATATATACTAGGGGTAGTTCGTGCCAAAGGCCTTATGGTTCAACTCGTAGTAACAAAGCATAGCGTATGCTCTTACATCATACAAATAATCCGTACAAAAAATTACTCCCTCCATCCCTAATTAAGAATCTTAGTTTTGTTTTTACATTTTTAAGAAAAACAACTGGTTTAATTAGATCAATGGTTTGGAACCAGAACTTGCATCTCATCATGAATTTGGGTACATTAATGTTGTTCTTAAAAGAAAAATAGAGAAATTATATGCAAATAAAATGTAAAGCCTTAAATGTGTTGCCTTTATATTATGCATTGTCTTTCCATTTAGAGACCTAATTCGACAAAGTGAATGAATGGTTACTGCTAACAAATCTCAAAATTTTGAATATACACTATGTGTGTATTAAAGTAAAAAAAATAACATTGGCTAGTGTAAAATATAAGAATGCGGGTCTTCCTCCCAACTCCATCTCCAACTGTTACACATTTTATGAATTTTGTTGTTGTTACTGTACTTGTACTACTCATCTATAATTAATAAATTCTCTCTGTTTTTGAGAGCAAATTACGGACAACCCATTTAAGAGAATCTTTGTTTCTCTCTTTCTCTCCCTCTATATATATATATAGAAACATCAATTGGCGGTGAGTATGGAAAGAGTAAATGGGGGACAGGCAAAGAAAAGTGGGATAATTTTCTTGGTGCTTTTTCTCAAGTAAGAAAGAAAGCAAATGAAATAACTTTTGAAGAACATTTAACAATTACCCTCAAATTTTTAAGAACAATTGTGAAATTTGTAGTCAAACAAAGATGTGACGCCCCGAATCCCGTTCTGAGATTTTCACCTCCGGGACCCGGTTAATCACGGATGCCGTGCGTGACGGCGGGTTTAAAATATAAAATTCAGGGCTTTTGAAAACTTTTCCTCAATAAAATGTCCAGTTTTACAAAACTCGGTATGTGGAGTTCATTTCATTATAACCAAACCCATGAGGTTTACATAGCACATTTACATAAACACAATTACAACCAACTCCACATATATATATAAAAACCGTTTATACATATCCATAGTCCATTATCCAAAATAATGGTAAAGTCCATACATAAATAGAAAGAGTCTAATACAACCGATGATTATATACAACCGAGTCCTTAGTTCAAGGACTACAAAAGATATAGGACATTAGAGACTACTAGACTCGTAAACCATGCGCCAATCCCCGATGCTTGACCTGCAAAACTGTTTAGAAAACGGGGTGAGCCAAATCCAGGCTCAGTGGGAACTATATAGGTTTTATATAGAAAATAGTTGTTTTACATCAACGCAGTAGTTTGAAAACCATGCAGTGCAATGCAACTCACACACCCGTGTGTTCAAAACCCACTAGGAATCCCATCCTAGTAACTAGGAAGCTGACTATTCAATCAACCTATCCCATCTGTAGACCTCCCATGGAATACCTTAAGCCAATTCTCACATTACTAGGGAATCGAGGATATAAACCTACTTAATACATTCTCAAGTGTAACTCAAGGCTATACTATGTCATCCAGTACATATATCGTATGTTGTGACAGTTGGCCAAGTATCTATTATTTTCTCTTTAGTTATAGTACGTTATGAATTCCATACTTGGCCACCTACAAGGCCTTATCTCTACTTCGTTCTCACAACCAAGCCACGTACTCACACTTGTATACCAGGTTTCTATGGCCATTAGCTATCAATGCTTTTCACTTTATCTGTTAATACATTATGATTGGCCAACGCTTTCCTGTGTATATTATGTTCTTTTACGATCGTGTCTATATCATTGTTCTTACTAAAGGCACACTCGCTCGAGGCAACATATCATCAACCATGCCATACAAGATATGATACAATACAATAATAATGATAATATAAACAATTCACATCCACAACACAACAATCCGTATCATATCTCCAGTATAGTGCCTCAGTTTCACCCCGCGGTCTGACCAGGCCCAGAACAGAGAATCCAACGAGTCCCGAGGGATCCCAAGCTCTTGTCCATGTCTCCTCTAGGTGGGGTGTGGTTCAGGGACTTAGTTCTCCAAGTAGGTCATTCGAAGATAACCCACGCGACGGTCACTTTCCCGGGGACAACACCCCGAATAGTTAACGAGGAGAACACCACATACAAACCACATCGACACTCTGGAGAAACTACACCAAGCGATACCCTAGTGGGTGATGACCATTAGTAGCCCAACTACTTCCCGGGGACTCACCCTTTGGGTAAGTAGTGGCACACGGGACCTGCTCCGCTTGCCGGGGAAACTCATCTAACCAAGGACACATAGTCCAGTTGGAAGGCAAGATACCTAGAGTGGGCTCTCCTTTGTGGGAAACACAACCACCGGCGGAGTCACCGTCTTCATTTTCCCCGTGCACGGTTTAGGGCCTGTTCACCCATGGGCGGCAATAGGTGGCCCTCCTTCGAGTCACGGGGAGCTACCCGGTGCTCGGTATATCATCATATCCAGCCCATATGTGTGATCACAGTAACATACATCACATTCATTCATTTCCCACAATGAATATCATCATCATCATCAATTATACATCACACATATGGCTAAGCATCACATATATAATCATACAAGCGCCCACTCATCCATTTATCATCATTGACATCATCGTCAATCATTTTTACAAGAGTATTCATTACTCATATACTTCATACGTTTATCATCACATGATCATTCTCATAATAAGGCCAGTTGATTCAGTAATCGCGTTATACAACTCATCATATGATACGTGTATTCAACTAAGGCCATATGTGTTCCATAATGATTCACTACCTATATCGTTAAGCCAAGTATTCATTATTAACATCATATGTCTCATTACGTGTTCTATGATGATACTCACGTCATCCTATCAAGCCATGTATTGGTTGTTATGAATCTAGCTAATCCGGCATACCAATACAACTCGCCTAGGTGTCCGTGTCCATGACCAGGGGCAATCCGTGCCCTAACAACTATATTTCATGTGTTCTAAGGAGTATCGAGACTAAACTCTCGTTACGAGTGCCTAGCACACTCTACGCAAGCCACTAGACTTGTACGTTAAGGCATATCGCTCTACCATAGTGGATTCTCACCACACATACCATAAATAATACCCTTCGGTCGTATCTAGTGGTATAGATGTGTATCTCTATCATTAATAACCCATAATCATCCATCTATACGCACAAGACCTAAAAACCACAATTTATAAGTCTTACGGATAGCTACGGAGTTGGTTTCACATGAACCTCTAGCTACGCATGCTAAATCGTGGAACTAGATAATCAATCACGCTGTAGGAGTGATAATCTATCAATATCTATCATTAATCTAAGAATTATCTAGCCCAAACCCCAAGAGATGCACACAACACATGATATAGATCAAAATCCCCAATTTGTAGTGCAAGACTCTAATTCATCCATCAAACTTTGGAAAAAAAGTTTTAGTACTAGTGTCCCCACCTTAGACAAGCCGAATCCACAACTCGATGAAGCGCAGAAGTTGTACCGCCCAAGCCCTAGCTCCAACGCAAGCTCCAACGAAGGAAGAAGGCAAGAAAGATGATGAATAGTGAAGGAGAAAGCAATTCGGGCCTCAAATCTTGGATGGGAGATGAGAGATGTGTATGATCTCTCCTCTCTCTCTCTCTAGATCTCTCTAGATCCTTCCTTATTCCCTCTCTAAGTTGGATGCTCGAAAATGGGGTTGTGGGGGTGTTAAATGACGTAAAAATGGGTTAAAAACGCTCAAAACCGACTTACAGGTGAACCATGATCGATCATGGGTCCCCCATGATCGATCATGAAGCGTTCTGGAATTCTATGGAGGACCATGATCGATCATGGCCTTCCATGATCGATCATGGAAGTCACTGCAACAGCAATTGACTTTCTGAGCCCCAAACGGACCTCGAAATGGCCGAATCTCGACTTGGCCCAAACACGAAAGTTGTAGAGGGAAAAGAAATGAAGACGTGGCCGAAAACGGAGAGTCGTTTGGACATCGGATGAAGAAGTTATGACCTCTCAAATTTGGCTAGAAATCTACGAATTGCGAAAAGTCGAAACACGCGATTTACGCTTCGGTTTCAACCTGAACCACCCGAATAACGTAAAGATCACTCCCTCAAACTAAATATAACTAACATGACATACTAGAACTATCCGGTCGAGTGCGAAGGACTCGAAACCCAATGCACGCTCTCTGACGGAGATTAAGCCTTACCGGGCTTAAGAGAAGGTCAACGTGGAAAAAGGAACACGGGGCATTACAAAAGAAGCAGCGAAATTTGCAATCAAACAAAGTGTAACTAAATTAGTAAAGGAAATGTAAAGCCCTAGCTTTAGAGTAAGTTATCATAGGATGTAAAGCAAGGCTCTGTTCTAGTTAGGGCTTTCATTGATTTCAGCAAACTTGGTGGAGCAACACTAATCAACAAATACAAATACTAACATACCCAGTGAAATTTTGTACCCATGATTTCTCAAACCCCGATACAAAAATACTAAAATGCCCATGATTTCTCAAAACCTAAATGCACAAAATCCCCAAAACACATAAAAAAATAATATAAGAAAGCCCAAAATGAAACCCTAATTTTGAAGGTGATGATTGAAAAAAATATAAAGAAGGGACAGCAAAAATACCTGATTAGAAGGTAGTTGAGGCTCCGATGTGCTCCATGTCAATTTTGTTCCACGATCGGAGAGAGATAGAGCAGGCTAAAATTGTGAGAGAGGAGGCGAGGGGGAGTGTTTCTATGTGTGAAGGAGTTTGTTTTAGTTTTATTGAAGAAATAGGGGAGAGTAGCGTGGATGCCGGAGTTGGTGGGCAGTGGTGGTAGAAGAGAAGGAGCAGAGAGGGTTGGAGGAGAGAGAGGAGCTATAATTAGGGCTCGTGAGAAAAAAATAAATTGGGGGTGAAGGGTTTAATTTATACCATTACCTTAGGCGTCGTAGTTATTTAACTTACGTCGCCTAAGTGATCCGTTACGCGGTGTACTTTACTTACATACGTCACCTAGGTTAATTTGAAAATTTCAAATTATTTAAAATTTTCGTGAAAATTTGAGGGGGAAAAGTCTTTTAGGCGACGTACTTATAATTTCTACATCGCTAAAGAGTTTTTTTTTAAAAAAAATTAAAATAATTTTTAAGTTAATATTAGTTTAATAAATGAATTACATAATTAAATATTTTACAACAATTACTTTAATCATTTCATTTAATTAATAGCATTTACAACAACAGTGAAACTGATCTATGATTTTACAAATAAGAACATACGTATACAACATCAATCGGAGTCATCATCATTATCATCATCATCATCATCACCATCATCATCGTGATCCTGATCTTCATCCTCATCACCGCTAAAGAGATCATTGTTAAACCCTTCAACATCGTCTAAGTCTTCATCCTCATCATAATCATAATCATCATCCTCGTCTTCATCTTCATCTTATTTTCATTTTTTATACGAGAGTATTTACAAACAGAACTGGACCTAGGTCGATAAATAACTCCGATGTATGAAAACATATTGCATCAGGCTCTTGATAGGGTTCATTTACTTCATACTGGGGAGTGGATGTATTGTGCCTTGCAAGTGTGGCCTCACTAAATGTACCTCTGTGTGCCATATGGTTGACGACTTTCTAACCTTCACTAGCCAATGGATCATCTATATAGGACACCTGGCTTGCCGTCGTGGCAAGAGTAAATGGAAAGTCGTCGTACCAACTATTATTCGTGTTCACGGAAATAAGACCACAATTATACTTTATGCTGTCGAGACAGCGGTGCAACACCCCTGCCCTAATTCTCGAGATTATATCCGTAATTAAGGTCTGGAGTGTTATTAACCCACCTTAGATTGACTAAAATGTGTTTAATATTAATAATGAATTATATAATACGCGTCAATCAACCATTATACTCATTCAAGTGATAACAATATGAAGTAAAAACATTTAGGTACATCACATAACCCCATATGTATAAATATCCAAAAGTTATACAAGGTTGTATCAACAGGTATCCAAGCATGGACAATAAACTAGGCGAGCCGTGGCTTGCGATAGGGACATATGCATAACAAAATAAGTCCGTATCAGAGCTATTAATTTGTTCCCTGTCCTGTCACTTCCCTGTCCTCTTTGGACTCCTGAATGCCTGCAGGGCTTTAGAAAAACGAGGTGAGCTCACAGCTTAGTAGAGGGAATAGGAGTATTATGTTTAAAAACATAATCAACATTTTATTAACAATTCATGCTTTAACCAATCATTTAGCCTAAAACCATCACCATATAAAACTATGTATGCAAGTGCATTTGCAGGTTACCTCATTTGTGTCAATCCACTCCCAAACCATGATGATTCGAGCCAATGAGATTCCAAGGAACAACATAGAAAATGAACACACATGCATGCACGAGCATTCCTAGATGTGCACATACCATGTACATATGATACAAGTCAAAGAAAGAAGCCGAAAGGCCACCCAGACGAGAAGTACGAGAATTAGCAAAAATTGCCAGAATCGGAAACCGTCAAAACTCCTAGAGACTTATGAAAGGAGAGTTCCCCATTTCTGATCATCCTCAAACTTTGAGGGTTGTTATAAATTTCCATAAGGAACAACATACTCAAAAAATCAGCTCGATTCGACTGTCAAATCTCCGAGAATTCAGAAAATTGGGATTTCAACTCGGGAAATCAAATGGAGGCCTTCCCGATGTCCAAAATTCTGGAATTTTGACAGTAGGTAGGTCTTAACATGGGTAACAATATGTTAAAAAATTAGATCAATCCGATGTTTCGTTAGGCTGAAATTGCAAAAACCATCGCAAGTTAAATAGGGGTTTGTCCGCTGACAAAACTGAGATCTTTGTATGCAGACACATATCCCTGGATTTGTGTCCGGGCTACACAAACACTTTGTGTTTCCCAGACACAAATCCCAGGATCCATGCCTGAGGACAAACAATTCTAGACCCAGCCCATTAATGATTCTACAAATATAAATACAACTCCTCATTTGAATCATCAGTTTGCTCTGGGACTTCGGGAGCAGTGCTCTAAAATAGTATTCTACTATTTTTAAGGCTCTCAAGTATTTTTTTTATTTCAGTCCGGCTTTAAATTTTTTATCTGTGTTTATTTTATCAATTATAATTGATCAATTGCATGTAAAAATTGTTATTTATCTTAAAATCAGTCCAAATTTCATATTTAAAACCGTTTTTCAAAACCAAAGGTGTTGATTAAGCTGTAACTATTTTAAATATATTTTTATTAGTCCATTTCATAAAATCCTAGTTTTATCAGTCTCGATCCACGAATGAATCAACAAGCGTTTGTACTCGATTTAATCTGTAAATTGCGGTGCTTACCTAAGTATCCAATATGAGAGTATTGGATTCGTTAATCCCCTTTTAAATTATTAAATTGTGGTACACTATTAATGAACGAATCTCGAGAATTGCCGGATATCTGATTCTAAATCAAATTAGCTTCTGAAAAAGCCCTAAATCTTTCCAAAAATACCTGTTTTGCTATCTATCATTATCAAAATAATCTGGCAAATCATACACACACACATACTGATTTCTAAAATTGAAGGGCGAAATACGAAGCACATGATTTCCATCCTCACCCGAAAATCCCGTTTTCTTAGATCGATACGTGATAACATCAATAAGTATGCGAATGTTCGATTATAATTTCACGCATGTCCTACTTAGAGACCGAAAGGGAGAATTGGGTGCCTAACACCTTCCCAATTCGTAACTTAATCCCCGAACCTTCGAATCAACTGGTTTCGCATTAATTGTGTTTAAGATGTCATTTAATCCATAAATGTTCTTCTTTCACACAGACTTTTGTTTGTTTAGTAAAACAAACTGGCAACTCTGATTCCTTTTACAACCCGTCACCTTTTCTTTATAATAAAGTGAACCATTTTCCAAAACTAACCAGGAAACTGGCGGAATCGCCGCCAAGGGGCAAGCGTCGAAAGCGCAGGTTCTCACAGTTGCGACTGCTGGGGATTTTTTTTAAGAGGATTAGACTCTAAACAAGAGTATAATAGGCGTATATAATCGTTTCAGTTTGTATTTTTGTTTTCTTTTCGGCCTTAGTTCTAGGATAACATAGATGCGAGATGCGATCTAGGTGGATACCCTGATTCCCTTTTTCTTGAGAAAATTCTTTTCATAAATAAAATTTAAAATTACTCAAACAAACCCTAAAGCGTTCTTCATAATGTACCTCCATAATTATTATTTTGCACGCACGCACTATCATCATACATTATCGCGAGTGTGAAATTACCCCGTTTATCCCGAAAATATTCCTTACTGAGTAGGAAGTTGGCTCATCTAGGTCAACATAAACCGAAAGCTCTTATTTCCACTCTCCTTGGCCAAGTACCAATCGAGGTATATCAAGTGACGAGAACACTCACGTACCTGGGGCATATATTAAAAGGTTCTCGCACGAACTCACCATTGGGGTATATAGCAAGACTTAGCCAAATAGGAGGGAGCTTAAACCTGACCCATCAAACCACGCTTGTATAATAAAAGGTCCTCGCACGTACACTTGAATTTTTGCATATTTTCTTAACCATTAGTCGTGAGATTAGTGAACAAAAGGTCTTGTCATACATACAAACTCTTGGTTTGGCAAGTACGACCGGTGGATGTCCAACCATGCTCGTAGAAATTCCTCACTAACAACTATTAGTGAGAATTTCCCTGTCACTATTTTCATGAAAAACACCTCTAAAAGGAGAGAACTTCCTGACTCTCAAAAATGTTTTCCAAAATGTTTTTGAAAAATGAGTCATTTTCCAAAAATAAGTTTCTGAAAATAATTTTTAAAATCGGAAGTTATAATGGCGCCCAGAGTGTATATTCCTACCCTAAACCTGTCCACGGGGCTTTCAAATTATTGATGTCAGTTTGTTTTCACCTAAGCACCAAAAATTGGTTTTTGATTTTGTTTTCTTGTCGAGTCACAGTTTTTCGAAAATTATGCAACCCATGGTAAAATATTGATTTCTTGGTCAATCCCCGATTTTTTTCTCCCTATTCTTCACCACACTCATATTATCTATCGCGCCTGCTGACTCACAAGATGAGAACACACCACCAATCAACCTCCTAGTCGAAACGTAGAGTTACCAATCAACCAAACTGGGGTCAACAATATTGAGGGTAATCATGACGAAGCCTCTCGTGCAGCGGATCCACTGCTTGGTCCTGTTCTCCCACAAACTGAGGGTGGTACCTTAACTTAAAAGCTTCTTAAGGGGCTATCATCAATCCCTATACCGGGACGTGGATTCTGTCAATCATTAATATTAATCATACATATAGTGTCATCATCCGATTCACGAAGATTATTGATCCATAAATAAATCTCACTCTTAATGAGTCAAAACAACAAACACTACATATATATGTCTATTAATTATTTCAAGATTAAGAGCATAAGTAATCATAATAACCATGGGATTTTAAATTGTTTTATATGGTCAGTATAAAAATAATTAACCCAAACTAGTCCTATTCAATACACACAAAGTGTACTAGCACAACGAGTTAAAACTATACCGTTTTCTGTAGTCAAGATAAACTACTAAAACTTGTGCTACAATCTTACAGATGGGTGTCCAATTCCATTTAAGACTGTGAACCATTAAACTTATATTCCACAAGAACCGATGATATGATCTTCTATGTGTAAGATATACTCGACACACCAAATCATCTACTACATGGAATAAAAGATACACATGCACAATATTTAAATAAATAATATAATGCAACCATTGCCAATAAAGATTCTCATTAAAATAGCAAAACCAAGCTTATAACATATCCTAACCAATAAGAAAATTATGGCTTTTAGTATATCACTCAAACAAAACAAACTCTTTGTACCAAGCCAAGGAGACCGAGTCATTCCAGAACTCCGATCATCTTCAACTTTTTACAGGGTCTAGAAGACTTCTATTGGCAATATATATCCAAAAATCAGCATGATCCAACGGCTAGAACTTGACTTGTCGTGCAAACAACTGACCTTGTCTACAACAAGTACCTTTCCTACGCGGAAACAAACTCTTCGTACCAATCTAGAAGACTTCTATTCCCAACACATATCCAAAAATTAGGATGATCCAACGGTGGGAAGGCTTCACGATAAGCTACAAGAGTCCTAGTTGCAATCTCTTTTCTTGCTCTTCAAGCATTTTTTCAACTATAAATAGACCCCCCTCCATTCATATTTTCCATCAACAATCAAGGGGATTTCGTGGTACACACTAATAGATCCTTATTCTCTCCCTCCAAAAGAGCTCAGGTATAATTTTCTCTTTCTTCTTTTATTTATTTAGCAGTTTTATAATTCATACTCTTGTTTGCATAATTTATATCACTTGATAGCTTTTCAAAACCCGTTTTTAAATTATTTTTCAAAACCAAAGGTGTATAACAAACCCTAATCCAATTCCAAAATAGTATTATTACTTTCTTACTTTTCAAAAACCTCGGATTAGCGGCATTGTTATACGAAGAAATCGATAATCGTTATATATCCAATCTAATTCATAGATTGCGGTGTGTATGTGATAAATACTCGATTATGAAAGCACTATTGCCATCTATACCGGTTTAATCAATAGACTTTGGTATACGATCGATCAACTCGCCTCATATAATATCGAATATAAGATTCCACATCGAATAAGTTTCTGAAAAGCCCAAAGTTTTACAAAATCACTTGTTTCATTACATCTATAATTATCAAACTCTCTTTTTCAAATCACACACACACACACCCACTTATTTTTAAAATCATGGGTGAACTAGGAAACATATTGTTTTCATCATATCCCTAAAATCTCAATTTCTAAGGCAGGCACGAAAAGCTGTAAAGTTATAGTAATAGCATGCAAGAACTGAATTATAACACACGCATATTCTACTCAAGAAACCAAAAGGGCGAATTGGGTGCCTAACACCTTCTCGATTTGTAACTTAATCCCCGAACCTTCGAATCAACTGGTTTCGCATATATTGTGTATAAGAGGATATTTAGTCCATAAATACGTCTCTTTTACACAAACCTTTTTTATTTGTTTAGTAAAACAAACTGGCGACTCTTATTCTTTTCAAAACCGATTTTCAAGCAACGACGAAATTGCCGCCCACGAGGACCCTAGTCGTCGAGAACGCGGGTTCTGACAGTAGCGACTCTGCTGGGGATATTTTAAGAGGATTAAACTCTAAACAAGAGTATATTATGCGTGGATAATTGTTTATGTTTGCATGCTTTATTTTTTAGCCTTAGTTTTAGGATAACATAGATGCGATTTAGGTGGATACCTTGATTCCCTTTTTGTTTGTAATAATTATTTGAGAAAAATCTTTTCATAAATAAAAATTGAAAGTACTCGAACAAACCCTAAAGCGTTCTTCCTAATGCACCTCTAGAATTGTTATTTTGCACACACTCACAATCATCATGCATTATCGCGAGTGTGAATTTACCCATCAACCTTGGGATCAAAGTCATGACTAGGCAGTGGACTTGCGGGTTTACACTAGCCAAAAGCGCATAGGACCACTCTCCTTGGCCACGTACCGAACTGAGGTATATCGAGTGACGAAAAAACTCACATACCTAGAATGTATATCAAAAGGTCCTTGCACATACTCGCCCTTGGGTTATATAGCAAGACCTGCCAAATAAGAGGGAGCCTTAAACCTTACCCCCTTCAACCACGCTTGCATATAGGATGCGTCAGCTTAGTACACACGAATTTATGTATGTTTTTCTAACCGTCAGTCGTGAAATTAATGAATAAAAAGCCTTGTCATACATACCACTCTTGGTTTGGCAAGTATGGCCGGTGGCTGTCCAACCCCGTCCGTAGAAATCCCTCACTAAAACTTGTTAATGAGAAGTTCCCTATCACTATTTTCATGAAAAAGCAACTTTAAGAGGAGAGAATTTCCCGATTTTTCTAATTGTTTTCCAAAATGTTTTCTAAAAAATGAGTCATTTTCCAAAATGAATTTTCCGAAAATTGATTTTTAAAATTGGAAGGTTATAAGGGCACCCCGAAAAATCATGTTCCTACCCTAAACCTATCCATGGGGCTCTCAAGTTGTTGCTGTCATTCTGTTTTCACTAATCACCAAAAAGTGGTTTTCGATTTTATTTTCTTGTCAAGTCATAGTTTTTCGAGAATTATGCAACCCATGGTAAAATATTCATTTCCTGGTCAATCCTCGATTTCTTTCTCCCCATTCTTCATCACACTCCGATTATCTACTACTGGCACTGGCTGGCTAAGCTCTAAGATATTAAACCAGACAACTCACGAGATCAGACTCACCATCGAACATGCCTCCTCGTCGCAACACCAAGCTTCTGATCGATCAAACCGAGGTTAACAATACTGAAGGTAACCATGATGAAGCCTCTCAAGCAGCGGATCAGTCACCTGGTCCTATTTTTCCACAAACTGAGGGTGGTACCTTAACCTTTGAACATCTATATCATCTAATCCATGATCTTACCCAGTTTGTAACCATCATGAAGGATCACCAAGTGGCCACCCAAGCCCATCTTGAGCCCTAATCACTGTCAAAACATCTACTGAACCAAACCAATTCAATCCAAATCAATACCCAACCGAATGCAAACCAAAGCCCTTGCTACAAGCACCAATCCAAGCCCTTCCTATAGGCAAATCCCAATCCTTTCCTATAGGTACGAATCCTAAGCCCTTTTTACAGGCACCAATCCAAAGACCTTTCCATAGGCACGAACCAAAGCCCTTTCCACAGGCACGAACCAAAGCCATTTCCACAAGCACGTATCCTAAGTCCTTTTTACTAGCACGAACCAAAGCCCTTTTAGGAAAATCTCAAGCCCTTCTTACAGGCAAATCTCAAGCCCTTTCTACAGGCACCAATCCAAAGCCCTTTCCACGTACACGAACCGAAGCCCTTCTACAGGCAATCCCAAGCCCTTTCTACAGGGAAATCCCAAGCCCCTTTCATAGTCAATTCTAAACCATTTCCACAGGCATGAATCCAAAGCCTTTTCTACAGGCAATATCAAGCCCTATCAAAAACTAAAAAGCCCCCTTAAGAGGATATATATCAGAGAAAGATAGAAAGAGACTGGAATGAGAAAATTTTGTAAAACACAGGGAACAAGCCCCACAAAAAGATTTTTGGCACAATTTCTTATCTTCTAAAAGAAGTCTTCAAGATATGCTCCCAAAGGTTCTCGGATCGAAAATCACAAACACAGCACGATGATGTCAAATGTGAACTTTCAAAGTAAACATTCTCAAAATCGCAAGAACGATGATGCTCAAAAAACCTGACAAAGTGAGAAGGAACAAAGTGGGTACAAGAAAAAAAATGAAAGAGTAGAAAAGAGGATAAATCCCACAGTGCTATAAAAAAGAATATTGAAAAAACAAAAAAATTAGAAGATGGCAGTGAGTGCCACAGCAAGAGTGACAGCTAGGCCAAAAGGCCTAAGGCTACGTCTTGGGTGAGGAAGGCTGCTGACCACGCAAAAAAAATATGAAAAATAATAAAAATAAGCTATGTTAAAAAGCATTTAAACAATCAAGGAGTAATAAGGGCATCAAAAAATAGAAAACGATGCAGGCACACAAAAAAATCTCCTCTCACGAAGTCAGAAAATAATAAGCATAATCATACCCTGGTAACACGAGAAAAATGCCATAGAAGAGAAGCAAGAAGCAAAGTCCAAAAATCATACACGAGGTTTGAGAATTGAGAGAACGTAACTCGATCTTTTCTTAAGGAAAAAAAAAAGCCAACCAAAGTTTATGTTTTTTTTCAAAAAATATATCACACAAAAACTTTCTCTCTTTATCTCTTTATATCCGCTCAGAGACTCACACCGCCTCAGCAAATCATCAACTTTCGTCACCTCAACAGATCATCATCACCCACATCTTGGCCCCGCATCAGCATATCCCGAGCAGATCACCAACCATCAGCCATTATCCTAACCAGTAGGATTCATTATATTCTCAGTAGACCACCAATCATCATATCCCCAGCAGATCATCAACCTTCAGCCTTTAACCTAACCAGTAGGAATCCTCATTTTCCCAGTAGACCATAAATTCTCGTTTCCCTAGCAGCCTTTATCCTAAATCACCAACACCAAAGTAGTGTCTCCAGCAGACCATCAAATGTCCCCAATAGACCATTTGCTTTAGCCTCTCAAACCCAAAGCAAGGTCCCTAATAGACCATCTGCCCTCACCCCTTCAAAAGAACCAAATCAGAATCAAAATCATTGACAGAACCGTCCCTATCGATGGGAGTACATCAGCTCAATCCCCCAATCAAATTGTTAACAGAACCGTCCCTACCGATGGGAGTACATCAGCTCAACCCCCCAATCAAATTGTTGACAGAACCGTCCCTACCAATGGGAGTACATCAGCTTAACCCCCCAATCAAATTGTTGACAGAACCGTCCCTACCGATGGGAGTACATCAGCTCAACCCCCCAATCAAATTTTGACAGAACCGTCCCTACCAATGGGAGTACATCAGCTCAACCCGCAATCAAATTATTGACAGAATCGTCCCTACCGATGGGAGTACATAAGCTCAATCCCCCAATCAAATTGTTGACAGAACCGTCCCTACCGATGGGAGTACATTTGCTCAACACTCCAATAAAATCGTTGACAGAACTGTCCCTACCGATGGGAGTACATCAGCTCAACACCTCAATCAAATCGTTGACAGAAACGTCACTACCGATGGGAGTACATCATCTCAAGATCCCAATTAAATCGTTGACAGAACCGTCCTTACCGATGGGAGTACATCAGCTCAACACCCCAATCAAATCATTAATAGAACCGTCCCTACCGATAGGAGTACATCAGCTCAATCCCCCAATCAAATTGTTGATAGAACCGTTCCTACTGATAGGAGTACATCAGCTCAACCCCCAATCAAATCGTTTACAGAACCGTCCCTACCGATGGTTCTGTCAACGAGTACATCAGCTCAACGCCCCAATCAGAATCATTGACAGAACCGTCCCTACAGATGGGAGTACATTAGTTCAACACCCCAATCAGAATTATTGACAGAATCGTCCCTACTGATGGGAGTACATTAGCCCAACACCAAGTCTAGAAAATGCCCATTCATCCCAAAAGAGAGATAAACAGCATAGCACGGCATCATTTGCATCGCATTCTTTTTAAAATATCGTTTGTGATTCATGCGAGTGCCGAAAAATGATGCGTTCTCGATATTGTCCTGGTTTCTTTGCTAAACAAAGAACCCAGGCCGAGAGGGTCTGTGAACACCTCATTTTGCGACCCCCACAAGAATTTTGAATTCTAGGAAAATGAGCACACATGCATGCACGAGTATTCCTAGATGCACATATACTATGTAGATGTGAAACAAGTCAAAGAATAAAGCCAAAAAGATGCCACGATAAGAAGTTACGAGAATTACAAGAAATTGCTGAAACCGAAAATCGTCAAATTTCCTGAAAACTTGTGAAAGGAGAGTAATGCATTTCGGATCATCCTGAAACTTTGAGAGTTATTAGACATTACCATAAGGAGTAACATACTCGAAAATTAGCTCGGTCCGACGGTCGGATCTCTGAAAATTCAGAAAATTATGAATTTGTTTCGGGTGATCAAATGGAGGCCTTCTCGAAGTTAAAATGATATGAAGTTTGGTCAGTAGATATGTCTTATTGTGGTTAATAACATATTCAAAATTCATCTTTGTCGGACATGGGATCATCAAGAATCAATTTGTTTATCGTGCAATTCTAGTTGAAATGTCCTTTGTAGAAAATTAAACTAAATAGAGGCCTTCCTGAATTCTGATCGACCTCAAATTTGGAAACAAGATATAAAACATTTAGAGGGAAAACATATCCAAAATTTAGGAAAATCCAACGGCTTGAAGTTTAATTGTCGAGCTTGTTGTACGCAAATACGTTTTCTACGTGGGAACAAACGCTTTGTACCAAGCCATGGAAACCGAGTCCTTCCCGAACTCCGATCATCTTCAACTTTTTACAGGGTCTAGAAGACTACTATTGGCAATATATATCCAAAAATCAGCATCATCCAACAGCTAGAACTTGACTTGTTGTGCAAACAAGTGACCTTGTGTACAATAAGTACCTTTCCTACGCGGAAACAAACTCTTCGTACTAATCTAGAAGACTTCTATTCGCAACACATATCCAAAAATTAGGATGATCCAATGGTGGGAAGGCTTCACGATAAGTTCCAAGAGTCCTAGTTGCAATATATTTTATTGCTTTCCAAGCATTTTTTCAAGTACAAATAGACCCCCCCTCCATTCATATTTTTCATCAACAATCAAGGGGATTTCATGGTACATATCAATAGATCCTTATTCTCTCCCTCCAAGAGAGCTCATGTATAATTTTCTCTCTATTCTTTTATTTATTCATCAGTTTTATAATTCATACTCTTATTTGCATAATTTCTATCACTTGATAGCTTTTCAAAACCCGTTTTTAAATTATTTTTCAAAACCAAAGGTGTATAACAAACCCTAATCCAATTCCAAAATAATATTATTACTTTCTTACTTTTCCAAAAGCTCAGATTAGCGGCATTGTTATACGAAGTAATCAATAATCGCTATATATCCAATCTAACTCATAGATTATGGTGTGTATGTGATAAATACTCGATTCTGAAAGCACTATTGCCATCTATACCGGTTTAGTTAATAGACTTTGGTATACGATTGATCAACTCGCCTCATATAATATCGAATATAAGATTCCACATCGAACAAGTTTCCGAAAAGCCCAAAGTTTTACAAAATCACTTGTTTCATTGCATTTATTATTATCAAACTCTCTTTTTCAAATCACACACTCACTTATTTTTAAAATCATGGGCGAACTAGGAAACACATCGTTTTCATCCCATCCCCAAAATCCTGATTTCTAAGGCAAGCACGAAAAGCAGTAAAGTAATAGCAATAGCATGCAAGAACTGAATTATAACACCCGCATATTCTACTCAAGAGACCGAAAGGTTGAATTGGATGCCTAACACCTTCTCGATTCGTAATTTAATCCCCGAACCTTCGAATCAAGTGGTTTCGCATATATTGTGTATAAGAGGATATTTAGTCCATAAATACGTCTCTTTTACTCTAACCTTTTTTGTTTGTTTAGTAAAACAAACTGGCGACTCTTATTCTTTTCAAAACTGATTTTCAAAGCAACGACGGAATCGCCGCGCACGAGGACCCCGGGCGTCGAGAACGCGGGTTCTCACAACAAGAAAACTCGAACAACTCCTCGAAGACTAGCCTCTCCATTATCATTCATACGCATTGATGGTGCCGAGGGTATATGCACCGAGGATATCAATGGGAAGACACAAAGACCCCGGGGTCATCTTATCAATAGAACCAGAAATTCTACCTCTAAAGGCAGAATCAAGCCAACGAAATTGATGGAAAGCCCCGCCTCTCTCAAGAATTAAGCGTGTCCACACCCACTCATGAAAATGCAAAGCATTGCTGCAACACAAATGTATTTTAACAAGCCTAAGAATCAAAAAGCAGAGAAGACAGAACCATAACACAAGATCTGAAAAATTCCTAGACGGAAGCACGCCATTTATCTTGTGACCGATATCACCTTGCACTTACTCACTCACTAATTGACCAGAAATTAATATTTGCCTTTTTAGTGTTGCTATATTATATGAAAATGGTCGATCTTGCATGCATGCATCTGAACTTAGATAATTTCAACTAGCTTAACATACTTTATAAATTAGGTAACTCAAGATTCATGACCTTTTCAAAACCAAGTTTTCAAAATGATGGTACGATGATTTAAGAAGTACGCGAATACTTGAAATTTAGGAAAGCATGGCATAAACATTTGCATAGTGCATACACATGAACACTTGCAAAAGTGTACTGCACACCGGTCCAAGGGCAGGAAAGCACCTGGCCCATGACCTACCAGACAGGCTTCACCACTGCATCCCATTGTGTACCTCGATGATTAGTCACACTGCAATCACAATGCCAATCAACGCACTCCCGATCATTAAGATAGGATCACATGTCCCCCTCTAGAGAGGCAAATCACTTCATAAACCCTCCTGGAGAAGTGAATCACTTCACAACCCTACCAGAGAAGTAGAACAAGATCACATGTCCTTCTAGAGAGGCAAATCACTTCACATGTCCTCCCAGATAGGCGAGTCACTTCATAAGCCCTCTGGAGGCGAATCACTTCACAAGCCCTTCCAAAGAGGCACAATAGGATCACATGTCCTCATAAAGAGGCAAAGCACTTCACATGTCTTCCTAGATAGGCAAGTCACTTCGTAAGCCCTCCTAAAGAGACAAATCACTTCACAAGCCCCCTAGAGAGACACAACAGGATCACATGTTCTCCTAGAGAGGCAAATTACTTCACAAGCCCTTATAGAGAGGCAAATTACATCGCATATCCTCCCCGAGAGTTGAATCACTTCACAAGCCCTTTATATAGGCACAAACTAAAGCCCTTTCTACAAGCACAAACCAAAGCCTTTTCTACAGGCAAACTCAGGCCCTCTCCACAACCAAAAAAACCTCCTTTTAAGAGATATAAGAGAAAGTTAAAGAGAGAAAGATTAGAATGACAAAATCTTACAACTGAAAATCATAAACATAACTGAAAATCTCCCAAGAAGTCTTCAAGATGCGCTCCCAAATGTTCTTGGACAGGAAATCACAAACACATCATGACGATGTTAAATGTGAACTATCGAAGCAAACATTCTCAATTTTCAAGGACGATGATGCTAAAAAAACCTGACAAAGTGAGAAGGAACAAAGTGGGTACAAGAAAAAACTGAAAGAGTTAAAAAGAGGATAATTCCCATGGTCCAAAAGGAAAGAATATTAAAAAAACACAGAAAAGGCAAAAGATGGCAGCAAGAGCCACACTAAGAGTGGCAGCTAAGCCAAAAGGCCCAGGGCTACGTCTTGGGTGAGAAAGGCCATTGCCCATGCAAAAGAAGAACAAATAAACTGCATCAAAAAACTTTTAAACAATCAAGGAGGAATAAGGACATTGACAAATAGAAAACGATGCCGGCACACAAAAATTCTTCTCTCACGAAGTTAGAAAATAATAAGTAGAATCTTACTTTTGTGACACGAGAAAAATGCCATGGAAGCAAAGCAAAAGTTAAAGTCCAAAACTCATGCACATGGTTAAAAAATTGAGAGAACGTAACTCGATCTTTTCTCAAGAAGAAAGAAGCTAGCCAAAAGTTCTTGTTCTTTTTTTAAAAAAATATAGTAAAGAGATCACACCAAAACTTTCTTTTCCTATCTCTCTCAGAGACTCTCACATCCTCTAAAGATCATCATCTCTCATACCAGCCCTTATTCAAGTCGGTAGGAGTGACCTCCCCCAGCAGATCATCAACTCTCATATTGACCTAGCCAGTTGGAGTTCTCATATCCTTAGTAGATCATAAACTCTCAGACAGTAAGAATTCTCATTTCCCCCAGCAAACCATCAATCATCATATTCCTTCAACATATTATCAACTTTAAGCCTTTATCCTGGTCAGTAGGAGTTCTCATTTTCCCAGCAAACAATTGATCATCATATCCCAAATAGACCATCAATCATCATGTCCCCAACTGACATTCACCATCTCACACACCTAGCTAAAGTAGGGGGCACACCCCTCTACGCGGTCTCACATATTTCGCTAAAATAGGGGGCTCACTCCTTTACACGGTCTCACACATTTTGCTAAAGCAGGGGGTGCACCCTCTGCGCGGTCCCACATATTTTGCTAAAGCAGTGGGTGCATTCATCTATGCGGTCTCACACATTTTGCTAAAGTAGGGGGGCTCACCCCTTTACGCGGTCCACATATTTAGCTAAAGCAAAGGGGCACACCTCTACAGGGTCTCACACATTTTGCTAAAGTAGGGAGCTCACCCCTCTACGAGGTCCACAAACTTCGCTAAAGCAGGGGGCACACCCTTTTACTTAGTTTAAAAACAACAACCAAAACAAAATCGTTGACAAAACTGTCCCTACCTGTGAGAGTACACCAGCTCAACATTAAATCTTAATTTATTAACGGAACTGTCCCTGCCTATGGGAGTACATCAGTTTAACAAGATAGAAAATTGTTGACTGAACCGTCCCTACCTGTAGGAGTACATTAGCTCAACAACAAATCAGAATTTGTTAATAGAATTGTCCCTGCCTATGAGAGTACATCAGTTTAACAAGATAGCAAAGTGTTGACAGAACCGTCTCTGCCTATGGGAGTACATCAACTTAATATCAAATCATAATTTGTTAACAGAACCGTCCTTATATGTGGGAGTACATCATTTTAACAAGATAGTAAATCGTTAACAGAACAATCCCTACCGGTGGGAGTATCAGCTCAACATCAAATCAGAATTTGTTAACGGAACCACCCCTGCCTGTAGGAGTACATCAGTTTAACAAGATAGAAAATCGTTAACAGAACCGTCCCTTCCTGTGGGAGTACATCAGCTCAACAACAAATCGAAATTTGTTAACGAAATCGTCCCTACTTATAGGGGTACATCAGTTTAACAAGATAGCTAATTGTTGACAGAACCGTCTCTGCCTACGGGAGTACATCAACTCAATATCAAATCATAATTTGTTAACGAAATCGTCCTTACCTGTGGGAGTACATCAGTTTAACAAGATAGCAAATCGTTGACAAAACCGTCCCTACCTGTGGGTGTACATCAGCTCAACATCAAATCAAAATTTGTTAACGGAACTGTCCCTGCCTGTGGGTGTACATCAGTTTAAGAAAATATCAAATTGTTGACAAAACCGTCCTTGCCTGTGGGAGTACATCAGCTCAACAACAAATCAGGATTTGTTAACTGAACTTTCCTTGCCTGTGGGAGTACATCAGCTCAACATCAAATCAAAATTTGTTAACAGAACTGTCCCTGCCTATGGGAGTACACTAACCAAATCATTAACAGAACCGTCCCTGCCTGAGAGAGTACATTAGTTCAACACCGAATCAGAAATATTAATGGAGCCATCCCTGTCTGTGGGAGTACAAAATCATCCTTGCCCGTGGGAGTACGAAATCATCCCTACCCGTGGGAATACGCCAGTTCAAGAGTGGGAATCATCGATAAGATCCATCCCAGCAAAGCACATGACATATCCATAACAGTCCAAAAATCGTCCCATCCATCCCTAGCGGAAATAAACAGCAAAGCACAACATCATTTGCATGGCATTGTTTTCAAAATGCAACTTGTGATTCATGCAAGTGCCGCAAAATGACGCGTTCTCGTTATCGTCCAAGTTTTTATGCTTCACAAATAACCCCGGCCGAGAGGGTCTATGAACACCTCATTTTACGACCCTCATAAGAATCCCGATTTCTAAGAAAATGAACACACATGAATGCATGAGCATTCCTAGATGCACACATACCATGTACATATGATACAAGTAAAAGAAGGAAGCCGAAAGGACACCCGAATGAGAAGTATGAAAATTACCAGAAATTGGTGGAACCGAAAATTGTCAAAACTATTGGAGACTTGTGAAAGGAGAATTCCCCATTTTTGATCATCCTCAAAATTAGAGGTTTGTTAAAAATTACCATGAGGAA
The DNA here is from genome assembly GCA_021464415.1 of Lonicera japonica. Lineage (NCBI taxonomy): Eukaryota > Viridiplantae > Streptophyta > Magnoliopsida > Dipsacales > Caprifoliaceae > Lonicera > Lonicera japonica. The sequence continues at coordinate 115,777 of JAKCWG010000768.1, forward strand.
CAACATACTAAAAAAATTAGCTCGATTCGACAGTCGGATCTCCGAAAATCGGCAAATCAAATGGAAGCCTTCCCGATGTCCAAAAATTCTAAAATTTGGACAGTACGTAGGTCTTAACACAGGTAATAAAAAATTAGATCAACATGATTTTTTGTTTTGCCGAAATTATAAAAACTATCACACGTTAGATAAGTGTTTATCCGCAGACAAAATTGAGATGTTTGTCCATGGCCACAAATCCCAGGATTAGTGTTCAGGCTACACAAACACTTTGTGTCGCCCTGACACAAATCCCAGGATCCATTTCCGCAAATAAATAATTCCAGTTCCAGCCCATTAATTATTCCACATATATAAATATACCTGCACAGACCTCATTTGAATTATCAGTCAGCTCTGGTACTTTGGGAACATTACTCTAAAATAGTATTCTACTATTTTTAAGGCTCTCGGGTATTTTTTTATCTCAGTTCAGCTTTAATTTTTTTATCTGTGTTTATTTTATCAGTTATAATTGATCAATCACATGTAAAAATTGCTATTTATCTCCAAATCAGTCCAGATTTTATATTTTAAACCCGTTTTCAAAATCAAAGGCGTGGAATGAGATGTAACCATTTTAAACATATTTTTATCCGTCCATTTCATAAAATCTCAATTTTATCAGTCTCGATCCACGAAAGAATCAACAAGCGTTTAAACTCGGTTTAATCTATAAATTGCACTGCTTACCTAAATATCCAATATGAGAGTATTGGATTTGTCAATGCTGGTTTAAATTATTAAACTGTGGTACACTATTAATGAACAAATCTCGAGAATTGCCGGATATCTAATTCTAAATTAAATTAGCTTTTGAAAAGCCCTAAATCTATCTAAAAGTACCTGTTTTGCTATCTATCATTATCAAAATCATCTTCGAAATCACATACACACAGCGATTTCTAAAATCAAAGGACAAAATACGAAGCACATGATTTTCATCCCCACCCTAAAATCTCGTTTTCGTGGACCGATACGCGATAACATCAACAAGAATGTGAATGGTCGATTATAATTCCACGCATATCTTACTTAGAGACCGAAAGGGCGAATTGGGTGCCTACTATCTTCCCGATTTGTAACTTAATTCCCGAACCTTCGAATCAATTGATTTTCATTAATTGTATTTACGAGGTTATTTAATCCATAAATATTCTTCTTTCACACAGACTTTTGTTAGTTTAGTAAAACAAACTGTCGATTTTGATTCCTTTTACAACCTGTCACCTTTTCTTCATAATAAAACGAACCATTTTTCAAAATTAACGGGGAAACCTGAGGAATCTCAACCAAAGGGGGCCGGCTTCGAAAGCGCGGGTTCTCACACATCTCGTATAAATCAAACTATATATGATGATCGAGTTTAGATGGCATACCTTGAGTTAAATCACAAGCTTATGCCTTTGTAAATCATATAACATCATTTTATAGATCATGCTTTAGATAAATAAAACAAATAAGAATGAAATCAAAATAATATCCTTGAAATAAGACTATCTTTCAAGTCTTGAAAACCTATAAACGCCTACCTCAATTGTAAACCCAAAGAAAGAAGAAAAGATGATAATGAGAGCCCGTTTGTAGAAATCATAAAATCCTTGCGTCACCACACTCCTAGAGTAGCAAAACTCCTAGACTGATGAAGTACAAACTCCACTCCGTGCATCCCTAGCTCACACTCGAGCTTCCATGGCGGATAACCAAGGTAGAAGAGGATGAATAATGAAAGAGAAGGAGTTTGGATGATTTGGAGCATTGATCTTTGGTATGGAAGGATAGTTGTGTAGAATTCTCTTTAATTCTCTCTCTAAAACTTCCTATAACCCTCTCTTGCTGCGTAGTTTTTATCGGAAGACCGGTATGCAAAAACCTCATACCGGTCCGCAGTTCAGTATTCCCCAAAATTTATAAGCCGGACTGGTATGCCAAAATTCTCATACCGGTCCATAGGTTAATTTTGCCCTGCTAACCTGGTCTCATTTCGACTATAACTTCTTGCTCGATATTCTGATTGGGATGATCTTTATATCCTTGGAAAGGTAATTCAGATATTTACAACTCTCTAAAAGGATGTTTCCCAAAATATGAATGTAATCTTTTTCAAAATTTATGGGAGGCAGCCACAATCTTTATGAACGATTTCAGCTTTCACCAGTCAACCTACTAGGATCATTATTTAACCAATTTTAAACAACATTTACTTAACACAACATTATTAATATTAACATAAACATAGGGTGTTACAAGTAGGGTCGGTGTTGTACCACTTACACTTGAACAACACAACTGGCATGCGTTCCACATAAATTAGTTTGACAACTGATTGCAGAATCACGTAGTATGCCAGATCACCAGCCACGCATGTCACTCCACTATTCTGAGCCTTCTAAATTTGGTCTCGATGCTTAGTTTCAAATTTAACACCGTTCACTCCCACTGAGAGTAAATGGGCTGATAAACGCATAATATTGTCATGTATAAACTCTTTCTCTAAGTCGCTTGACACGTTTGTTGCATTAATTCTGCCTAATTATCCACTTATCTCTAGATAAGTGTCTTAGCGAGTTTTATATCTAATATCGTCCCGCTAGGTGTGCTTTTTTGTGTTTCTATGTGCTTATAGGCGTAGGATGCAATGGCATTCGAGGAATTGATCAAGTGCTAGCCAAATGCTTGCAAAAATGTTATTTTGGAGAAAATCCAGAAGCATGATCGATCATGGTCAAACCATGATCAATCATGGTGAAAAACATCAGCAGGTAGAATGACCCATGATCGATCATGGCCTGGCGGGGACAGCCACCAACTTCTACTTTTTGCCTTTTTTTGGGGGATTATTGTTCCTAGATATTTTCCCTTGCTTAATTAATTAATTAAAGGTCACCTTTAGCTATTGTTCTAGTCTAGGGGATCAAAAAAAAGAGAATTATTATTGATCTTGGACACAAGAGAGTCCTAGAGAGAAGGGAGAGCTAAAGTGTAACTTTTCTTCATTTTTCTCTTGTAAGTTCTTGATTTATAAACATGACTTCTTCATATATAATATTTGTTCTTACATTTATTATGGAGTAGTCTTTTACTAAGGTTACAGAGGTGGGTTGCAATATAATTGTTGGTAATTAATTTCTCAATCCATGTTTAAAGTTTGTTAAATATTTGTGAATCATTATTCTTTCGAAATCCTTCATTCTACAAGTTTTTTAGGTATTTTCATTGTACGATTAGACTTTTCATGCCTTGTATGCTTAGTGCTTCTTGATTAATGAAAATACAACATATTTATATGGTTCTAAGAAGCTTGTAGCCCATTTCCCCATCTAGGGATCGTTGTTCCTTTTTGTAGAGATTACAAAGAGTTCTTGACTTCCATGGATGATTTATAAAATTTTTAATCTAGGCTTTTGCATTGCTTAATGATATTTTGAGTGCTTTGTATACTTTACGTGATATGTAGACTCATTATTGTCTTTCTAAAGTAATAACTGGCTAGTTGATGATTCTATTCCATAAACTTCTTTCCGTGTCATTTTGATGATTCGCTACTTAATTTTCATTCTTTTAAACCATGAGATTTCACATACATGCTTAACATAAAACCTTGTTTCGATGAGCCTACCGTCTCTACCTCGAATCAGCTTCAATGGGAATGGGTTGCCCAGCTTCACACTCGTGGCTAAGAGATAGAGATGATAGCTTCATCTTTGGTGGAATCTTGTGATATTCTTTCTTGATATAGCTTTGACCCGGGAATGAGTTGCCTAGCTTCACACCCTTTGCTATTGAGAGTTATCACAACGTTCCCCACTTATGAAAATCTTGTGTTGAAATCTATGTATGAGATTGCAATTACCGTTTAGCGTATCGCAACTATCCTCCACATACCTTAGTACCTTTTTGTTAATTTTCACAACCAATTTACATTTCCGTTGTTTCACAACAAATCCTACTTATAAAATCAGAAAACCATTTAATCCGTAATCCATTCCATTCCTTTTCAACTATCCCTGTGGTTCGACACTCGGACTTTCGAGACTTTATTACAACTTGACGTGTCTGCACTTGGGCTAACACAACGCCCGATATTTCCGCGGCGTCAATGGCATAACATAAGCTGAGATGCAGGAATCTGTATCTCCTGGTTGTATTTAGGATGATGTACTTGTAGCAGATAGGGCATCTGCATAGTAATATATATGGAACATTAGTAAAATGTAAATATGCATAAAACAAATGAAAGTAAGTTAAGGCTGAATGTTTACCCATCTAGGCAGGTGGTCAAGAGACGACACGACACGATCATCATTACTGCCGTGTGAAACTATTTTTGCAAATTGTTGGCGGTGAGTCTCTATATACCATTCTGCTTTTGTACAGTTTAGCATCACACACCAGTGAGCCATCGTAATTTATGGCTTACTAAGACGGGCATTCCTGACACAACCTTTGGGCTTGATGAGGTGAGAGACAACAAAAATGTTCCACTGAGGTAAATCGGGTATGACTTCATCACTCACATTAGGATCATGCATATAGTTATTGATAAAAGTCATACACTCGTGCATGATATTTCGTTCGGCAATACACCCCTCTGGGTAACACTTGTTTCCAACATCTTTCCTGTATTCTCCGAGCTTCCAATAAGATTGCGCAGTTATATAGTATAAATGTATATAATTATAAATAATTGTATATAGTATCCTAAAATCTGAAATCATACCTTTTAGTGGAAAACATCTAGGTATAATGTACGGGATCGATGAACAGGACTTATTCGGGCAGATGGATGTAGAGATGGACCATGATGTTAAAGAAAGCTGGTAGAAAGATCATCGCTAGCTTGCATAGGATCATGACAATATTGGTTTGCAATTGGCGAACGTCCAATTTCTTCAACTCCAGGGCATAAATTGTCTGAAAGAATCTACAAAACTCTATAAGCGTGTCGGCGACGTCCCTTCCTAAATATGGTTAGATAATCACAGGATGAACACGGTTTGATCTTACTCTTTAGGCTTCCCGCATAACCTCTTGGATACTTTAACAGCTGCAATTTGATCAAATACGTCCCTCTGATCCCTAAGACGAATTGTGTAATCCACATGAGGTAGCGTCACTTTTCTCGACGGCCCTATAGTTGGCCAACGATTGCTGCGTACGCCTATCTTTTTTAGAGTTTCGCGAGATTTTGCATCACACTTATTCTTTCCATCGAGACCTAGAACGGTACCTAAGATGTTATCGCAGACATTTTTTTCGATGTGCATGACATCTAATGCGTGTCTCACACTTGATGATGTCTAGTAAGGAAGCTCCTAAAATATACTGACGTTAGTCCAATACAATCTCTTTTTAGCTGCCTGATATTAAGTAAAACACAATTTATCAAATTACAATATCATAAATTAACTTATTATAATATTAACACTTGTTAGTTTGAGCCGTACCTGTTTGAAGTCAGGATGAGGATGCAAAGAATTTTGAGGGTAATCATGCCTCTTGGTAACTTCAAAAACCTGATGTTTAGACTTTCTTTGTGGGGCAGGTCTGAGCTATGTCTCCCCATTAAAACCTTTCCGGTCGCCTCCAATAAAGGATGATCTTCAAGTAGCCATCTACGCCCACCCTGGTACGACATCCTTCCATTATTGTGAACTGTAACAATATCGTTCAACCATATGAGACATGCCTTGTATCCTTTTGTCTGAATGCCTCCTAACATCCCTAGTCCTGGAAAGTTGCTAATGGTCCACATAACGGTTGCCCTCATGTTGAATGCCACTTCACCGTATCGATCCCAAGTCAAAACTCTCATCTCCCACAGTATCTTAAGCTCATTGATCAACGGTCTCATAAACACATTCAGAATCTTTATCAATTTTTTGGGGCCAAATATTAGCAACACTACAATGTTAAACTCCTTCATCAAACACCACGAAGGCGCCAAATTATAAGGCATCGCAGTAACAGGCTAGCAGCTGTAGGGAACCACTGTAGTGGAGTAAGGACAGAACCCATCTGACGCTAAAGCAAGACATATGTTTCTAATGTCGGCGGCAAATTGCAGTTGTTACTTATAACATGACGAGACAAAATTCTTAATATGGAAATAATTAAACTAGTAGTTTAGTAAATTGTATGTGTACGAACTATAAATATATACATCACTTGTCGAACTCCTTCCATGCTTCTCTATCCGTTGGGTGTCTAAGATATTCAGTATCTTCTTTTTATTCCCCGTGACACCGCATTTCCTTTGTAGTCTGTTTGCAACTATATAGACGCTGCAACCTCGGTGCCATAGGAAAGTACTGAACTGTATTTCGGGCAATCCGTTTGCCACCGCCTATGTCTTTTTCTTACCATCTCGACTTACCGTAAATGGGACATTGATCTAAATCTTTACCTTCCTTGTAAAACAAGTAGCAGCCGTAGTAACACCCGTGGATGACCTCATAACCCATGCCAATCTTTTTTAGGGCCTTTTTTTACAGCTTTGTATGAGTCGGGGTACTTGTTCCCTTCGGACAATAGATAATTAATTTTAGTAGCCAACTTGTTGGAGGTCTTGTCTACCATATTGCAACTCTGCTTCAGCTGCAGCGCTCTAAGCATTGAAGCCAATGCCGTGACTTGATTACCTTCATACAGTGGAGTCACTGCTTCGTCTAAGAGACGCTGATATAACATCATCTTTTCTTTGGTGACAGGATCGGCATGAACTACTTTGTCAATGCTAGTAGGATTGTATGATTGACAAAAGGGAAAAGCATCGTGTATGAAGTCCATGGTCGAGTAACTCGAAGACGCTCGGTTCTCTTTTGCTTTCAACTGTAGCTGCCATTGCGAAGGTGTCTCTGGAATTTCACTATGTAGGTTCCATATTATATACGACTCCATTATACCCACATTGGTCACGTGGATGTACATTTCATCCAATGTCACCCATTGGCCCATGTTGAAACACCTTTTGCAAGGACATGGATACAATCTAGTTGAACTATTGCCATTTTCTCGTACATACTCTAAGAATTGAATTACCCCCACAATGAATTATGTTGATTCTCTTGAGCATTTCATCCAGTTCTTATTCATTTTCGATCACTGTCATATGACAAAAAATTACAAACTCTGAAATTACCAACAACTAACAATAATACTAACCTATAGATTAAATAGGGGTAACAACTAACAACAATACTATATCTTCAACACCAAATACACATTTTTTAAACTAAAACACAATAGATATATATAAATACAAAAATCAGTAAAAAATTAATATTAATAAGAGATAGAGTACCTAAAGATCAACCCCGAAAATGGAGGAGTTACTGCTATTATGAAGATGAAATGTTCATAGGCGACGTAGAAACTATAAGTGCGTCGCCTAAGAGACACCTTAGGAGACCTAAGTATAAAGCCTACGTCGCCTAAAAGATAGGTCAAACTCTAGTTGACCACCACTTAAAAGTGTCAGTGGTCAATAACTTATGGGCGACGTGGTCATCTTAGTACGTCGCCTAAGATATTCTAGGGCGATGAAGGATATACCTATGTTGCCTAAGAGTTTCTACGGCGATGTATGTGATGCTTGCGTCGCCTAAGAATTTTTAGGGAGACGTGATGCTAGTATGTTGCCTAGGTTATTCTTAGGCAATGTAGGATATTGTTTACGTCGCCCAAGGGCCATGCAGGTGTGGTGTATTTATGTCACTTTCCAATATATATATTATACGTTAACATCAATCTTATTTTGTACTATTCATTTTGAATACATGAATCTTCCTAGTTAATACATTTTTTGAACAAAAACTAAAAACACAAAGTATAGTTGAAAGAAAAGCAAGACCCAACCAATATTTTAAAAGGACGAAGTCGGGTTCGAGGTATTTTGTCCTGGTAAAGCAAGGTGTAGGACTCATTTTTAAAATTCTTTTTCCATAATAAGTAATAAAATTACAAAATACAGTAACAGGGTCATCATTATTGAAATTTGTTGACTTTTCATTACCTAAATATAAATATTAACGTTATATTTACAAGTTGTAACCTACTTATAATCTATTATAATATATGTTTTTACCATCTGTTTAATTTTTTACAAACAAGTATTAATTATTAAAAAAAATTTCTATGATAAAAAATATTAGCAGAATAAATTTTAAAAAAATCTTTTTTTAATTAGTTAACAGTTAATTGTTTAATATTTTATTTTTTGAATCATTTAAATTACAAATCAATTATATATGTCATCTAAATAATTGAAAAATCTAGAATATATGTAATTGTAAACGAAAGGTTTATAATGTAAAATCTCCATGAAGATATTAAATATTTAATAATGGAAACAGTAAAAAAAATAATAAATACATTCTAAGTTATAAAAAGGGAATCCCTCACTTTAACAAAAAGAAGGGATGCGCATTTAGAGGGGTAAATTTATGAATTTTATTCTAAAAATTTGTATAGATAATATATACAATGAGTATATCACCTCCACAAAATTTTATCTAAAAATTCAATCTAAATCTAGTTGTAATGAAAAATTGATATATATGTGACCTTTCGGCACTGGGAATTTTTGATGATCATCTCACTCACTTTTGGATTGAATTTTTTTATGAAATTCGGTAGAGGTGATCTATTCATGATATAGATCATTTCTACATATTTTTTACAAAAATTCATCCATTTATCTTTCCAGATAGACATCCTTTCTTTTGTTAAAGAAAGATTCACTCTTTGTAGCCTAGATCATATATATACACATAAGTGTCACGCCCCTAAAATTTGGCTTGAATTAACCAAAATAATATAAAACAAACCTAGCATTAATCCAAATAATCCTTAAAATATTATTGTATAATAAATCCAAGACACCACATGATATGAAACATGACCCTGACATATATATTTACCATAGTTCATATTCAGGAATCTTTTTAAAATCAAACTAACAAGCTGACTAGTTAAGCTAAGGTTACAATCCAATTGATTTATTTAAAAATATTAGGGAAACTAAAAGCCCCCTTGACGCCTCTCCTAACTTTCTAGAAATCTCTAGCGTGTAACTAGTGTCATCTACCAATTAAGAGCCTCTAAAATCTGAGAGGGAATGAGCAATGCCCAGTAGGAAAAAATAAATCTAGCTCTACCCAAACCTCATACAACCCATGCCTACAATACATGCAAATATGAAAGTGTATATGGCAATACAAGGAACTAACATAGAGAATGTCAACGTTTAAATATAATTCATTGTTCAATAAATTTTGTCCAGCACGTACAATCTGTATAAGCATAAGATAAACAAGAAATGCACGTTTATAATGGGTAGTGTTAGAGTGATATACTAAAAGCCATAATTTTGTTGTTGGTTTGGATATGTTATAAACTCAGTTTTTCTATTTTAATGAGAATCTATATGGGCAATGTGTTTAATTATTAGGTTTCCTTATAATTTTGAACAACATGGATACATGACCATACCTAGATCACCTTTTATTTTATGTTTAGTTCTTGTCAAATTAAAAAAGGGTATATAAATATAAATTTTGCGTAATTGAAAAATATAAGTTTTTTTAAAAAAAAACAGCAAAATAATTTTATTGCACATGTCTTTTATATTTCATACCCTTGTATTTTAATTGACTAGAATTTAATATAAAATTTTCTTACCCTTAGAAAATAATGTTTTAAATACTAAGTGAGTGAGGGATTTTTTCTCATAAAAATCCCACGGTCTTCATCATTGATTTGTAGATGATGTAATTTATTCTTCGTGTGTATTATAGTGCTCACCTCCATATCGGAAAGAATAAATTGCAGAATCATTGTACAAATTTCACTAACTAATAATTTTAAATGATGTGATTTATTTTTCGTGTGGATTTTAGTGCTCACCTCCATATCGGAGAGAATAAATTGCAGAATCATTGGACTAAATTAAATGATGGTATACACTTAGATATAAATAATAGTATGCTCTCCAACTCAGTCTCTACTATTATTTGTATGACCAAAGGAAGTCGGCTATTTAAATTTACCTTGACAATAAAAGATTGTCTAGATACTATGTATTGCTTGATGATAAAGGATTTTCCAGATAGTAAAATTTAATAGGTTTACATATGTCTAAGAAATAATGAATAATAGACGATCCTATTAACGGGGCATGTTATTCTAAGTCTAAGGTTGTTGGCGAACGCTTTTTGAAATGATAGTGGGTACTATATTTAAAAAAATGTGTTCAAAGTTATTATTGTCTATCATAATTTGTATGTGATTCTCAAGTTTTAAAATGGAAAACTCTTTCGATCCACTTTTAATTATTCTCAACTAAAACAAATTGATTGGACCTAATTATATTGATTGAAAAAGGGAACTTGAACATTGTGCTTACTGTTAAAGAGTACAAGTTTGTGCTCACTAAGTCTTGTCCAGCAGAACCTGGTGAGGGGGCGACCAATGAGGAAACCCAGGCTTGCCGGAGGTGGAAAAAGGCTAATGAGATGGAGTGGTTTTACATTCTGGCATTTTTGTCAAATGTGCTACAACATTAGCATTAGTGTTTTGCCACCGCCTACGACATAGTGTTGAACCTCAAAGATATTTTCGGGGATCAGGATCATGCTGCAAGGTAGGTTTCGATGAAAGACCTCATGAACACGATTATTGCTGAAGGAACCCGAGTTAAGGATCTTGTTTTGAAGACGATCGGTCTTCTGAATGAACTAAGAGATCTTTGGGGCTAAAATTGATGGGAAAACTCAGGTCGATATCGTTCTCTAGTCGCTGGTGGATTTATTTAAGGAATTCCGACAGAATTACAACATGAATAAGCTTTATTCATTGTTGGAGCTTCTTAAAGAATTCCATGCAGCTGAGGAACTCCTTGGTAAGCTGGCTAGTACTCTAGTGGCTGAGAAAGCTTCAACTTCTATGCGCAAAAGCAAGAAAGGAATAAGAAGAATGCATAAGCTGCAGTCCCACAAGGAGCAGTGCGTGCAGCAATCACTGAATCTCTAAGAGGAGTGAAAAAAGCCTATGGGCCAGTATTTTCACTGTCAGTAAAAAGTGCATTTGAAGAAAAATTGTCCCAATTTCCTAAACCATTATAACAACATATGTAAATTTCATCTATTATTGTATCTTATTTAGTGGTCTGATCTACCAATACCTGGTGTGTAGATTCGGGAGTCACTAATCATGTTTGCAATATTTTGCAAGGGTTCTAGGAAACCAGACAACTTAAAAATAGAGAAAATTTATATATGGGCAGCTACGAATATGTCAACATTTGCACTAGAAGATATTTATCTTCAGTCTAGTCAGAATAGGATATTAATGATTAAGGAATGTCTATATGTATCTTCCATTAGAAGGAATTTGATTTCTATTTCTAGATTGGTTGAAGACAAACATTTTGTTTATTTTAATGATAAATAAGTTATCATTTGAAAAAATAAATAGTTTGTTTGTTCTGGTACATTAGTGATTGATCTTTACATTATTAAATCCTGACTTGTCAGTACTACAACTAAGTGAATTGAATAGCATTAATAGTTTACCAATTAAGAGAAATGAACCTTCAAAATGAACCAAATGTATTTTTGGCACTTACGCCTTGGTCATATTAATCTAAAAAGAATTCAAAAACTCGTCGAAAATGGACCATTAGGTTCATTGGAAGTGGAGGCACTTTCAGTTTGTGAATCCTGTTTAGAAGCTAAAATAACTAAGAGATCATTCTCGACAAAAGGCTATAGCGCTAAAGAACAGCTAAAACTGGTTCACTCTGATTTTTATGGTCATATGAATGTCCAGACTAGAGGAGGCTTTGAGTATTTCATCACATTTGTAGATGTATTTAAAGTATAGATACATTTACTTAATGCAAAGTAAGTTTGAAGTTTTTGAGAAATTCAAAGAATTCAAGATAGAAACGGAGAAGCGTTTAGGAAAATGTATCAAGTGACTACGATCAGATTGTGGTGGTGAATACCTCTTTGGAGAGTTCAATGAATACTTATTAGAGAATGGGATTACATCCCAGTTGTCTGCATCGGGGATGCCACAGCATAATGGTGTAGCAAAAAGAATGAATAAGACTCTTATAGAAATGGTAATATCTTTGATGAGTTATTCAGACCTACCTGATTCTTTTTGGGGATATGCTTTAGAAATAGCTACATATATTCCGAACTTGGTACCATCAAAGTCAGTACCTACTACACCCATAGAATTGTGGACTGGGCGTAAGCCTAGTATGCGGCATATTCGGGTATGGGGTAGTCCAGCACATGTGCTGAAAGGTAATGTGGATAAGTTGGAATCAAGAATGAAAATGTGTTTCTTTGTTGCATATCCAAAAAGAACCAAGCGTAGTTTATTTAATAATCCTCGAGAATATAATATTATTATTATCAATGCCAGATTCTTAGAAGAGGATTATATCATAGACCATAAGCCCAGGAGTAGTGTTGTTGTAGTGGAAATAAGAGGAGAGAAAAACAGGGCACAATTCATCTATACGTTTAGTACAAGAGAAAATACCACAGTAAATGGATATCGACATTTCATTACCTCGTCGTAGTGGGAGGATTGCCGATACTTATGCACATCTTCAACAAATCACTAATACGTAGGTTCTTGAACCGGCACAACGTGTGGATAGTGAGTTAGTATGTTCAATATTTGCACAATGTACATAAACACAAGTAGTGCCTTGTTGTAGTGGGAGGGTTGTTTGTCAACCTGGTCGTTTTATGTTCTTGGGAGAGTCTAATGACAAGGTCCCTGTTGAACAAGAAACGAACCCTTTTTAACTACAATGTACTTTAAGATAAAGATACAGAAAATGACAAAGATTTATGAAATCTGAAATGGAGTCCATGTACTCTAACAAAATCTGGGATCTTGTAAAACCACACGAAGGGATAAAACCTATCAGATGCAAGTGGGTATATAAGAGACAGAGAGGATTAGACGGGCTTAAATCAAGGCTTGTTACTAAAAGGATTCACTCAGAAAGAAGGGGATCGATTATGATGAAACCTTTTTGCCGGTAGCCATGCCAAAGTCTATTCGGATTCTTTTATCCATTGCGGCTCATCTTGAATACGAGATTTGGCAAGTGGATGTCAAGATAGATTTCCGTAATGGAAGTCTTGATAAAAGCATCTTTATGATGCAACCAGAAGGATTCATATCAAAGGGCCAAAAGCACATCTTGTGCAAGCTCAAAAAGTCCATTTATGGGCTTAAGCAAGTGTCTAGATCTTGGAACATCTGTTTTGACCATGCAATCAAATCTTTTGATTTTGATCAATGTTCGGATGAGTCTTGTGTGTACAAAAGGCGTAACGAAAGCGCGGTAGTATTCCAGGTATTGTATGTGGATAATATCTTAGTTATTGGAAGCAATATGTAAATATTATCTTCAGTGAGGGTATGGTAATTATCAAGTCAACTCGATATGAAGGACTTAGAAAAAGTCAGTCACATCCTTGGTATTAAGCTTATATGAGATCGAAAAAATAGGATGTTGGGCTTATCGCAAGGTACTTATATCGATATAATTCTTGCCAGATTTAGTATACAGGATTCCAAGAAAGGATTTATCTCTTTTAGACATGGAATCACTCTATCCAAGATCAGTGTCATAAGACACATGATGAGATAGAGATGATGAGGGAAGTTCCTTATGATTCGGTAGTAGGAAGCCTCGTGTATGCTATATTGTGTAGTAGACCAGACATCTACTTTACTGTTGATATGGTTAACAGATATTAGTCTAATCTAGGGAAAGAACACTGACCAAAATTTTTAGTCAAATGTTAGGATTCCAGAAAGTCAACTTCAGGTTATGTGTTTACTCTAAGAGGTGGAGTCATTGGTTGGAGGAGTATCAAGCAATCATGCATTGCTGACTCCACCATGAAAACTGAATATGTGGCTGCTTTAGAAGCAACTAAGATAGCAATTTGGCTCAGAAACTTTCATATGAATCTAGATCTGGCACCTTTAGTGTTATCAGCTATTTCACTTTATTTTGATAATAGTGCAACCGTTGCCAACTCGAAAGAGCAGAGGATTCATAAAAAGGAAAAACAATTAGAGTGTTCACGTTGAGGGAATGGGAGAGATGCATAGCTACATGGCTTTGAGTCTAAGTGGAAGATTGTTAGAGTGATATACTAAAAGCCATAATTTTGTTGTTGGTTTGGATATGTTATAAACTCAATTTTTCTATTTTAATGAGAATCTTTATGGGCAATAGTTGCATTATATTATTTATTTAAATATTGTGCATGTGTATCTTTTATTCCATATAGTAGATAATTTGGTGTGTAGAGTATAGCTTATACACAGAGGATCATATCATCGGTTCTTATGAAATATAAGTTTAATAGTTCACAGTCTTAGATGGAATTGGACACCCATCGGTAGGATTGTAGCACAAGTTTTAGTAGTTTATCTTAACTACAAAAAACGGTATAGTTTTAACTCATTGTGCTAGTATACTTTGTGTGTATTGAATAGGACTAGTTTTGGTCAATTGTTTTTATACTGACTATATAAAACAATTTAAAATCCCATGGTTATTATGATTACTTATGATCTTAATCTTGAAATAATTAATAGACATATATAAGTTAAGTGGAAGGCTCAAGGATTAAGAAGTCATTTAAATATAATTGTCAGTAATTTAATTTAAATGATGGTTATCTGTAATCTTAACATGGGGAGAATAATAAGTATTTAATAACAAGGAGCTCGAAATATAATTTTGAGATAAGGACGGAAGTGCAATTATAATTCTTTAGTGGTGTGAATTATAATTTATGGAAGGAACTAATTAATAGTGGAATTAGGATTCCAACTTTTCATAGGAAGCCCAAACACTTATTTCTCCTTAAGGTCCCTATTGTAGCCTTATATATACGCCGGCCTTCTCTTTTTTCAAGATAACAATAATTTTCATGAGTTAGGGTTTGTTCTATTGAGAGAGGAGAAAATCTTGGTGATACCGTAGCCCACACTCGGTGCAAGATTTGATGGCGAAAGGAATACGATAGAATATCTTTAGGCTTTCGGCACAGCAGTCGTAAATCAATCTTCACTTTGATCGCACCATTGGATCGGACTGATTTTTGGATATGTCGTTCGGAATGCAAAGTTACTTTTATAACGCAAAAAATTAGGACGATCAGAAGTCGTTTCGGTTGAGAAAACAATCGATTTTCGCAGCCCAGCGAGAATTAAAAAATCTGACAAAATCACAATCTGATGCTTTCAAACCCTAGTCTCCTCATATGGATCCTCTACATGATCCACAAAGGTGAAATTCTTTTATTCTTATAGGGTTTTAGCAAAAGTTTTTTGTTCAATCTATACGCAATATCAAACGATCCTGTATTTATGTCTGCATCAGGTATATCATTGGTTTATATGTACCTACTCAGTGCCAAAATATTTAAAAACTATACTTTAAATAGTAGACAAATAGACAAGATGGATGGTACATAACTAACTGAAATAAAGAAAACCGCGTTAGAGATTGAAGAAAATTTATTTAAGCAATTAGGGTTGCTTTGTTTTAGGGTAACAAAACACATTTTCCTTGACAAATTAGAAGAAACAAGAAAAAAACTTGTAGTTTAGAAGACAAAGTTGAAACTAATCAACTTAGTCTAGTACCAAAATATTAAGGATAACATAGCTACATGTATTGTTTAATGATAAGAAAATTTGCCGAGATCAAATGGAAAATGATCAAGAAATTAGGACTATCAAAGAACGGGAAGCTGTAGTTTCTTGGGTAAAGGCAACCCACAAATAGGGAAACACCTAATCATAATACTTAGTTCTCTCTTTCAACAAATGAAAAATAACACAAACCTTGTGTTAGAAATTATTGGCTTAATTTAATTACTTTCTTTAATAAATTAAATATTATTTTTTGAGAATGTATTAAATTAACACTACACCAAAAAAATTATTTTACAAGTGTTTTCAACACTTAAAAAGACTAGTTATAACAGTCCAAAACACTTATATTTGGACCACTTACAAAATTTTGTGTTGAGAATTGTTATTGATTTTCTCTTAATAACGCTTTCTCTAAGTGCTAGTAGCTCTTACAAGATGTAATTAAACAAGTGTTATTAACACTTACAACATGACTTTAAGCACGTGTTATTAACACTCGGAACATATAAGTAAATGAGGGTTCCTAACAATCTATAACACATAACTAGCTGTTATGAAACTTTACTTCCCATATACATTAAAAATATTAATATAATTAATAAACTAAATATCCAATTTCAAGTTTTACCTAAATCCAAACATTGAAGAGCTTAATATACATGTATACATAACAATATCCTATTACACCAGAAAATATTCAGTGTTAAAATAAACTCAAAAGGATATACTTCCTAGTTTTTACATTTCAACATAAGAGAGAGAGAGAGAGAGAGAAGAGAGAGAAAGAGAGATATTAAGCGAAGCCTTCAATTCCCCATTCCGCTTCTTTCTCATCTGTAAATATAATCAAATAGGTAATCATACCCAAGGATGAAAAAGTAACCCAAACAGGGTAAATATACAAAAGCACAAGAAGATAGAGGAAATAATTTATGTGAACAACAATTAATATGAAAGTGAACGAGAACCCACTTGATGATAACCCAAACCCATGATAAAAGGATGAAAATCATTTAATTATTAAACACATCAACCAAACATGGCAAATACACCACATGAATGATAAGAGAAATAAAATGATACAATAAAGGAGAGGGAGAAAGAGACACATTGTTGCTTATGACAATCCAAAGTTACAAAACAAGGAAAGAATAAGAGCTTGCTGCAGAGACAATAGCAAAAATCAACACTAAAAGCTTGCCCAAAAACAACAGAAAAACATAGGGGTCAATAACCAAAATCAAGACTAAGGGCTTACTGCAAAAGCCAAAAGAACAAAAAATTTACAATCTTCCCAACAATTGGTATTATAACATGCAAAATTTTAGGGCTCTATGCTTCCTGTATTAAACGCAATATTAGGGGATAATTTGCATGTTTAACCAGTGTCATTCGCATCATGTGAACTAAAAATTACAATCGAAAGACATGGAAGGACAAGATATATATAACAGTCTAATAAAGTGTTTTGTGATACGCTAAATCATACCAAAATAAATTCGGTCAGATCTTTGAGATTACCAAAGGTTTTTTCTATGGGAAACCCATCAAATCAAGGGTCACATTTCCTTTTTCGGACATAATGTACCAGATCTCACAAAAATAAATCTTATTCTTGACCATTGATTATGTTAAAATTTATTAGTAAGAAGTACATGATAACGTGGGTTCCTCATTAAAACCTGAGAGATCATCACTTTCGCTAAGCTTTTACAATTTTGATGCCCTAGTAAAGAGTTGTTGATTACTTTGTTGGTCATATATTTAAACAAAAGGATATCTTTAAACAAAAGAACATGAAGCACCTAAATGTTTTTGTAGAAACGTATGTATACCTGAAGAGGTTGGTGAACTTGAAAGGAAGATATTGCAGGAGTGCTCAAGCAAGAGGCCAAGGAGAGTAGAGATTCCACAAGCTCTGAAAATAATAATTTGCATAACTAAGACATTCCACAAGCTCGTAATTCCCCAAGTCCAAATCTAATTACAAAACAAACATAAAATAGAAGCTAGGTTAATACGAATCAATCTTTTCATATAATAATTTGCATAACTAAGACATTCCACAAGCTTGAGCTTATATTAGTTAAATTAAGTGCAAACTGGCTTCTTGTGTGATCTTCTCATTTAACTCATTATTAAACAAGTACAATGTCCTCTTAGGCAATTTGTCAAACACCTTGCAAACATGAAAAATTATATCAATAGACTAACAATTGAAACTACAAACTAATGAAATATACCTCATTTTGAATCCAAATGTAGCAAAAGAACAAACATAATATGTGCCTAAAAACAAATATCATGAATACAAAATATTGATTGAGCAAAAATATAAGCCTTCCATGCATAAATTTAAAAGAACATATCAAGAATACAAATTCATAACATAATATAGAAATAATTTGAGAAAAAAACCTTCCAACTAAGCAATTGGTCTAAAACTAACAGAAAAATCAAAAAGTATTGTGGAACTTTTGACCAATCAATTTCTATGAATCATTAACATAAATCTCA
Source organism: Lonicera japonica (assembly GCA_021464415.1). Classification (NCBI taxonomy): domain Eukaryota; kingdom Viridiplantae; phylum Streptophyta; class Magnoliopsida; order Dipsacales; family Caprifoliaceae; genus Lonicera; species Lonicera japonica. The sequence continues at coordinate 134,050 of JAKCWG010000768.1, forward strand.
AAAATATTTTTTAAAATTGAACACTAGACCAATCATTTCTATGAATCAATCACCTAACAATAATTGATCTACAAAATCTCCAAACCGAAGGGAAAAAATTACTACCTGAGACTAGCGATGCAATGATTGTGCAAGTCGTAGTTCATTATTAAGGGAAAATCACGGCTAATCTCTTCAGGGCATTCAAGTCGCAAGAGAGTACAATGGATTGTACGCAGAACTAGGGTTTTCAATTGAGATAGAGTAAACGAACAAGGAAGTTGGAGATTACGTGTAGAGAGCAACGATAGTCTTTCTATCTTCTTCTCTTATTCTTTTTTTTCTAATAGAAAAGATAGACCAGCGATGTTAGAAAGGGTAATGTATTTGTTAAATTGCAACGGTTGACAACACTTTCAAATTAGTAAGTGTCCTAAACTGTCATAATACCTAGTAAACCGCCATTAATTTTGTAAGTTTTCAATACACTTACAAATAAGTTTTTTATATGTTATTGAACTGCCATTTTGGGGTAGTGTAAGGCTTAATTTTTTTTTTATAAACCGATCTATTTCGTAACTTTGATAAAAAAAATGTCATATTTATACAAATAGAACAATAGATAGATTTGATTGGTTCCAATAGAAGAGCCGCCACTTGAACTCGTTCTTCGAGCACCGTAGATGGATTTTAACTTTTTATGCCATTGAATTTAAGTGTGCAAAAAAAATTATTATATTGACAGCAACTCATTGATTACTTTAAATTTAATACTTAATTAAACAATAATATTCTTAACTAGATAACGACTTTCATTTTAAAGACTTTATAACAATTTTGTATTGTGAAATTTTGCCTTTAATTTAGCCCATATACCTTGAGAGAAAATTCTGAATCGAGCCATGATATAAAGAAATAATAAAAAAAAATGATGCACCCAAAATATCTCCTCTCTCTGCTGAGTTGTAAATGGGTTAGAAAGGTCAAACAAGGCTAAATATCTCTCTGCCTCCATTCACGTGGGTCCCACATATATTGTATTTATTTTTCTTTTGCTGTTGGAATTTTGCATCGTAATTTCAGATTTTGAGATAGGAAATTTTAAAAACACGCTTAACTAAAAAGTTGTTGCCATCAAAAGTCACTTCAATTTACACTCAAGAAAAGCATGAATCGTAATCCGGAGCAAACATTTACGCTTTAAAAATTATATGAGTCACTAGGTGTCTTGTCTTGCAAATTTAATAAAATTAAGTATTTAATCGCTTCAATTGAGACTATGTCGTGTAAAATAACTAAGTGTTAACATTAGATAATATAATACAATTTTTAATAGTTAAAGTTATGCATTTGGAAAAATATAAATGACAGGTTTGGGTACTTTCGTTGATAGTATCACTTTGAATTAGGTACTTTTTAACAGAAAAGTGATTGTAATTTAAACAATGGTCGCAACACAACTTACTTAATTTGGTATATTAATTATGTTCTAAAAGTACATAAAAATATAGAAAATAATAGTGGTGACTACTAATTTCAAAAGAGGTGAACATTTAAAAAGATTGATTTAGTATTTTATTGCAAAAAATCATTGTTTTATAATATATATATATATAACAAAAGGTGGACTATTTTTATTAAAACATTTTTTAAGAAGCTTCCTCACTAGACACACTCAGTATATAATGAGCTTTGGATCCTCGAATCATGTACATCAAAAATAACACTATGGGTTCTTTAGCCTTTGAAAAGCCTCTCCCCTTTTTATCATTTGTCCTCTTTGTTGTACTATTTTCCTCCCCCAATATTGCTTCCTCCTCTGTTGAAGAAGCAAATGCTTTGTTTCAATGGAAATCTACCCTTCAAATAATACCCAAGCCTATGCAATCCTCTTGGTATCTTCTTCCTCATAAATCCACAAATTCTTCTTTAAATCGAAATACAAGTGTGAGTCCATGCACTTGGTTTGGAGTCTCTTGCAATAGTGAAGGGAGTGTAATTCGATTGACCCTTTTGGAGTATAATGTAAAGGGTACGCTTTATGACCTTTCTTTTAGATCATTCCCCAATCTCGAGTACATTGATCTTGCCCGAAATGCACTTTTCGGTAACATTCCACCTCAAATAGGCTTCCTCTTTAAACTAGTATATCTTGAATTGTCTTACAATAATTTTACTGGCATAATCCCACCTGAAATATGCTTGCTCACTAGTCTTGAAGCCCTCGCGATAGATCAAAATAGGCTATCCGGTTATTTTCCTGAACGGATATGCATTGGTGGAAAACTTCAAATTTTGACTGTTAGCTACAATAATTTTGTTGGTCCAATTCCCAAAAGCTTGAGAAACTGCTCGAGCTTAACCAAAGTCAACCTAGAAGGAAACCAATTCACTGGAAACGTATCTGAAGTTTTTAATGTCTCTCCAAACTTGCAATTGATGTATTTAAGTGGCAACAAATTATACGGCCATCTTTCTAACAGTTGGAGCATGTGTAAAAATTTGACATCCTTGCAAATTGCGAGGAACAATATCAGTGGTAGCATACCATTAGAATTTGGCAGTTCAAATTTTGTTGTACTTGATATCTCATCAAATAATTTAGTTGGGGAGATTCCAAAGGAGTTTGGTCAATTGAAGCATTTGTCGAGGTTGTTTTTGAGCAATAACCAACTTTTTGGCAAAATTCCTCAAGAACTCGGATCCCTAACTGAGTTGTCGGAACTTGATTTGTCCAAAAATAGATTAAATGGTTCCATACCAACAAATCTTTCTAATTGCTTGCAGCTGTTTAATCTGACCTTGAGTGAAAACAATCTTAGCCAAGATATTCCAGTGGAGATGGCGAAGTTAATCAACTTGGAGACTCTCGATTTGAGTGGGAACTCATTAACAGGGGAGATTCCATCTCAAATCATAAGTTTGCGTGGTTTGAGGAAGTTGAATCTTTCTCGGAATAAACTCTCAGGTGAAATTCCGAATTTTTTTGATGATGGCATTGTACATATTGACATATCCTATAATGAGCTTTATGGTCCTATCCCAAATAGCAAAGTTTTTGCAAATGTGTCTATAGAAGTATTGCGAGGGAACAAAGGTTTGTGTGGTAATGTTAAAGGCTTGCAGCATTGTGCAAATGCTTATGCGGTGTCAAAGCATAAACTCATTCTCATAATTTTAATCCCTCTTGCTGTACCACTTTTACTTCTTTGTGCCTTTGTTTTATTTGCCATCATCTATGATGAAAGAAAAAGGAGAAGAAGAAGAAGAAATTAAAGGATAAATATCGTTTTCTTTTTAATTTTGAGTGTTGGAAATATTATGTCCAAAAAATATCGTTTTCAATTAAAAATTCACTATTCCTTTTTAAAAGAAACCCACTAAATAGGGTAACACCTAATACTACTTTTTTAACAACAAAAGAAGTTTACATGCTTGAGGTGCCGTTAAAGCCAATTAATAATACTTAGTTATGTAAATGATGGCTGTTCTATTAATGCAAAATGAAGTTACAAGGCAGTGGAAACAAAGCATGCATCAAGTGTTGAAAATACACAGCAATAATCGCAATAGATTGAGCGTATAATGTCTCTTTTCATATTGTCACCAGTTCACGTTAATTACGGAAGCCAATTTAGAAGACGTTATTGATGTGATTTTCAATACTAAAAGAAAATTCTTAGCGACTAACACCTTTGCGGCTACCTTACCACATGCATGTTTAGTGTAGAAAATTAGCATATGAGATAATTACTTTAATTGATAAGCTAATTATGTCTTAATTTGTAGATTCTATTTATTGATTTATTTAGCCATTTATTGTGAAAAAAATGGAAAAATATCTAGCTAGGTTTTATATATTAAAGATTATATTTGTGACAAGTTAGGACTTCAAGGTCAACAACATAGTTTTTAATGGTTATAAATTGAGCATCAATCAAACTGATTCGCACTTCTTGTGCAAAAAATGTTTAATAGCAAGAGATAGCTTTTTGTCCTAATATATGATTGTCCCAATTGGTCCAAACTGAGAGCTTGGGGAAATTTCTTGCTGATATTAAAATTTCTTCAAATTAAATGGCATGTTTTGTTTTGAAATTTTTTTTTGTATCAAAATGAGGTGAATAAATGTCATATAAATGTTTTTTTTTCCATTTTTACAGGTGCAACGAATATGTTTAACACAGAAAAACAATAGATAATTAGTTCAAATTGTCATGGTATTTATATCATTAAATTGTAGATTAAATTTACTGGTTTATGCATAATTTTATCGTTTACGAGCCGGAGTCACATGATGGGGGTATTTCTGCCAAATTGTAACAGGGCAGTTATAATTAAAAAATTTAGAAAAAATCATACATCAAAAATAGCTATTTGTTAAAGAATAGCTGATCAAAAATAGGTAATCCCATCATCCACCTACTCTCAGCGTTTTTCATTGCATCTGCAACTTCATTACCATACAGTAGGCCCGTTTAGCTACGTAAATTGTCTAATTATTAAATTAGTTCACCTTCGATTAGGAAAATGTAAATTTTTTCATTTAAAATAAGTCAATTCTAATTCATGGAGTGTTTGGGAGATTTAAATGAGATTTTAAAAATAAACACGTGTAAATTCTTATATATTCTTTAAGATTTTTTCTAGAGATATCAATATCAAGTGTACATACTAGCTATATTTCCTTAAACTATATAGTTGAAGTGAATTCCTTGGTTCAAGAACTAGGCAATTTCAAAGTCTTACTTGAAATGATAATAATTTGAGTTTTCATGAATCAATTTGAATGGTCATATTTACAATTGTTCAATTTTCACAACCAAATAAAAATAAATGCAAAAATCGTAAATTGTCTCATTGTAAATTCTCTAATTCACAATTTGAGAGATAATTAAACGTGCCCAAAAATATGTGTCTTTTTGTGGATAGAATATATGTGGACAAGTTTTAAGCCTTTGGGGGCTCGAGCAAGTTTTGTAGAGGATTTCATACATTTCTGGAAAAAAAAATGAGGTTGTCTTTCAAAAAAGCAACCTCACAAGTCAACGCCATAAAGAAAGCTATTAAAAGTATCTCCGTCACTTTCCTATATATATATATATATGATACGTTAACATCAACCCCATTTTCTATAATTCGTTGTGAATACATGTATCTTCCTAGTTGATACATATTTTGGACAAGACTATAAACAAAGAGTATAGTTGACGGAAAAGCAAGACCCAACCAATATTTCAAAAGGCCAGAGGAAAAATTGAGGTATTTTGTCTGGGTAAAACGAGGTGTAGGACTCATTTTTTAAAATTATTTTTTCATAACAAGTAACAAAATTAGAAAAAAAAAATACAAAAACATGATCATTATTATTGAAAGAGCAAATAACAACTTGACAAACACAATAAGAATCTCAAGTCATCAAACCAAAATAGAATGCATATTTATGTTGTAGACATCGTATCGCACAAAAATATAATTTTTACAAATTGTTTGATCCCAATCAATTGATATATACAAATATTATACAAATATAATAGACATGTAATAATAATAAAAAAAATTATTACACATAAATTTAAAAACGTTGAAGGGAAAAAAAAACAGTGGAGTGTAAGAATATGAGGGAAAAAATAGGATTTTTTTTTTCATTTTTTTAAAACAAAAATACAGGGAAACAAATTTAGAGAAATAGGAATAAAAAAATCTATAGTCAATACACACAATAACAACAAGTGGATAGTCTTTATTAAAACATTTTCTAGGAAACTTCGCCACTAAATACACACAATATATAATAAGCTTTGGATCCTCGAATCATGTACATCAAAAACAACACTATGGAATCTCTCTCTCTCTCTCTCTCTCTCTCTCTCTTATTACACTCTTTTCAGTTTTCAAATCATTCTACACAGCCACAAGTTTATCTTTCAACAATTAATTCCTCCTTGACTAAAAAAGAAAAAATAAACAATTAATCCTTTTGCCACATTCTTCTTCGTCCAAGTCGGAAATAATATTCCTCCATCATAATTTCCTTCCTTTCATCCACTTTTTCCATCTCCCATTTCCTTTATTTTAGAAACTCCTAAAATAATAATAATTAAACATAACTAACTCCCGTAAAACTTACCACTGTTAACTAATGTATCCTTTGCCATGCTCCATTTTTGACGATTTATTGTTGCATTGAAACTTCTCTCAGATCTTCTACAATTGTTGTAGAAGATTAAAATTTTCCGCATTACTAAGTAACCTAAAATAACTTATCAAATATAATCAAGTTGTAGATCATGGGTCCGAGTGCTCGTCAAAGTAGTTGTGCTTTCACTTATATATTGTTAAAGCGGTAAATTTTAAAAACTTTTTCGCTGATACATGGACAAAATTCTTATTTTGGTGAAAATGTGGACATACATAACAGCTTGCTTGAATATATACATATACACTCACCCACATGCTTGAGTGAGTGTATTAACCACAAACGAGTAAAAATGGAAAGAAATAAATGCTTTATTCTGACAATAAAATTTTAATTGAGTAAAAATAAAAGGAAACGCAAGAAATGAAAATGTAGCCATTTTCTATTCGTTGTGGGGATTGCACTATCAGTAATCTCTGGAATTGTGAACATTTTCATGTAAAACGCGTACAACCCTATCTATAAGTAAGGGTTCAAACCATATCATTTACAATATTGCGTATTTTTTTTCTAAAGTTTTTAATAAACTTTTAGGATCCGTTTGATAGTAAGATGAAAAAATATAACAAAACAAATTATATTGTGTTAAAAGTTATAAAATAAGTTTAGGGATGTGATGAGATACTGATATAGGCATAACATTGTCATTCATATGTCCTTTTCCTGTTAAGTGTATAATATTTGAGAGAGAGATGGGAGAAATTGTATATTATGTTATTCAATTATACAAGAAAGAGCGCTATTTATAAGCTTTACAAGGTGAAGAAAAAGGAAAGAAATAATCCTAGCCTAATGTATGCAATGGTATTTACAGCTATTTTTGAAAAAGGAAATAACAAAGTTATCTATATTATAAAACACCATTTTTGACCAAAATTTTCTCCAAAAAGTATAAGAATCTAAGGTTAAAAATACACATTTTATGGTGTGCATTAGTTCTACACCATTGGATGAGTTTTATACACACATCAAGATGTCACATCAAAGTTAAAACACTTACACCAATAATATAAACACAATAAACTCTCATATACTAATAATTTTGTCTACATTAAAAATGCCATAACTTAAAATAAAGAATTCAAAATTTTATAAAAATTTAATATTTAAAAGCTACTAATCAAGATCAATTAAAGAAGATCCATCATTACTATATAATTATGCAAAAAAAAATCAAGAAAAATTGTTGTGTAACATTTAAGAATGTACGTTATGTGTTCGTATATTATTGATCAACTCAATCTGTCTTTTTTAGGATATATGTTTCAGCATGAAGATATATTGAACTTATGTTTTAGTTGTTCACAATGTTAGACTAGACAATTGGCTCAAAATAAACTGATTGATTTTGTCGATTTAAATTCATCACACGTTCATTTTTGTTATCCTATTATCATATTTTTTTTATTTAACCATGGCAGATGGCATAGGTATACCCTACTATTAGTAAAAGGAAATAACAAAATATTAGAAAAAGGAAATAAAAAATTAACACCCCCCAAACTTAAGAAGTCTTGGAAAGCATTCTGAGTTTGGACATCATAAAGTGAAAGCGAGTAGACACTTGGGACTTGGTAAACATATCATCAAGTTGATGTTATGATGAGATGAACAATAAGTGAATAGTGCCTTGGGTGAGTAATATCGAATAAAGTGGTAGTCAACCTCAATATGCTTAATACATTCATGAAATATATCATTATGGGCTATTTGAATAGCGCTCTGATTGTTACTTAATAAAGGAGTAAGATGAGGAATGTCAATTCCCATATCTCGACGTAACCAACAAAGCCAAACAATTTCTGAAGTGGCATGAGCAAGGGCTTTATATTCAGCTTCAATACAAGAACATGCAACCATATTTTGTTTCTTAATCTTCCATGATATAAGAGAATCACCAAGAAAATATACAGAATCCTGTCGTGGATCGATGATCTGTAATATCACCCCACCCCAGCCAAAGTTAGAATATCCTTATAACATGGGACTAGAAGCGGATAAAAGATGTAGTCTTTGAAATAGGGTCTCTTTGAGGTAGCGAAGAATGCGTAGGACAGCAGGAAAATGAACAGACCGCCGCACTGACATGAATTGACACACAATATGGATTACATGACTAATATCTAGTCCAACAATAGTTAAGACTTCCAACAATGTAGGATTAAGTAATGAAGAACCATCAGAAGCATATAGTTTGACATTCATTTTAAGTGGAGTATTGGCATCTTATTTTCAGTTAAACCAGTATACAGAACAATGTTGGAAGCGTATTTCATCTGAGAGAGAAAGTAACCTGTGGACAAGTGATAAACTTCAATATCGAGGAAGTAGCGAAAAATTCCCAGATCGTTCGTTTCAAAATAAGAGCACATATAGGTTTTGAGCTTGCATATTCATCATATCAATGCTTTGCTGAGAGGAACATGTAAACATAGCTGAATCATGACCACTTTTGGAGAACCCATGTTGAAGAACAGCTACGGAGAAATTTTTTAAATCGGGTTCTCGTAGCTTGCTTAAGGCCATAAAGAGTACTGTGAAGTTTGCAGACTTGCCCAAGAGAGTGAAGTAGCCAAGGAGGGGGTTGCATGTATACTTTTTCAGAGAGGTCGCCTTGAAAGAAGGTATTTTTTATATCCATCTATTGAATCACCCAATTATGGATAGAGGCAACTAAAATAAGTGTACGAATTGTGGTCATACGGGCAATTAATGTTTCTTCATAATTAACGCCATATTATTGGTTAAAAGCTTTTGCAACAAGATGTGCTTTGTAACGATCAACGGAACCATCAACTTTGATTTTAATCTTGTACACCCATGTACTCCCAACAAAAGAATTTTTTAGCTGGTAGTGGTATGAGGTCCCATGTATTGGTTTGCTTTAAAGCAACAAGTTCATCGGCCATTATTTTTTGCCATAGGGGATCTAAGGATGCTTCTCGATAAGAGGATGGCCCATGTAGGGAGAAGTGGGAAGAAGAAAGTAGTCAAATCTAATAACTTAGTTAGTGATAACATTGTAATTATTGACTCTAGTTCATCTTAGGAGCAAGTTCATGCAATTACGACCCTTAGATTAAGAAAACAGGTTGATAACAATGTTAAAATGCCTAATGTTGAGGAAGAAACTCATGAAGAAGAAATACCCACCAAGAGTGTGGAAAGTCCCTGGCAACGGCACCAACACTATAACAAAAGTCCATATTTCTGACGAACATTTCCGACATCAAAGAATTGTCCTCGCAAAAGAACTCCTTTTTTTACCATAAAAAATGGTCGTCGAAAATGTTCTATCAAAATATATTTTATTTTCGACGAAAAATATGCCGTAGGAAAAGAGTTTCATTTTCGTCAAAAAAAAAATGGCAGGAACTTTTGGCGCTAGTGTTATTTTCGACAATATTTTGTATTGTCGATAATGGTAGACCTAGTTCCGAGAGGTAGTTGACTTTGATGAAAATGATTTCTTAATTTTGAGGGCATCAAAGTACCCTCGGTAATGAACAAATTATTTCCAATGGCTAGTGACCCTTGGAAATATTTCCCTAAATTATATTATTTTTATAAAAATATTAAGTCTAAGTCGAGAATTGAGCATAGGATCTCTAACTTTTCAAAATTAATTTTACCATTGTTCCACATGTTACTTAATAATTATATTATCAGTTTATTAGATTTTGTCATATATTAGTCATAAGGTAAGATTGAATAAATCTCATAATGTAAACATATAATATAATTATCTTATGATAATATAATTATAATATATAATATAATTATTTAATTATCTCATAATATTTTTAATATGTATATGTATATAATTATATTATATTATATATAATATGTATACATGTAATATGTATATGTGTATAAATGGGTCTCACAAGAGATCCCTTAAAATAGCCAAAGAAAGATCCTTTCACACATTAATAATTTTGTTTGTAATTTAAATGCCATGACTTTAAATAAAAGAATTGAAATTTAATAAAATTTATATATTTGAAATATACTAATCAATATCAGTTAAACAAGATCCATCGTAACTCTATAATAGCGTACTTTACGTGTTTATACGTTATTAGCTATCTTAGTTTGTGTGTGCACAGTACTTTAATCCAATTTTTTGGATCTTTTAAGTTTTAAAGTATTAAATTGACAAAAATGGATTGTTTTCACATCTAGTGTTAAGTTTAATTTGTTAAAAAAAATATTTTGTAATAAAATCAAAAAGTATGATTGAAAGTGCATCTAAAAAATTAAAACAAGGTGGTCCAATTAAGTTTATTTTTAGATTTTTTTGCGTCAATGTAGCTAAACTTGTTAAAATTTATGTATTTAAATTAGTCACACATTATTCTTTTTTATCCTATTACCATATTTTATTTATTTCACCATACCAGATGGCATGGGTATATCTTAGTCTATATTATAAAGCGCTATCTTTGACCAAATTTTTTCTCAAAAATTATAAGAATCCAATGGATAAAAACACACAATTTACGGTATACCTTGGTTGTATACAATTGGATTAGTTTTTATACACACATCAAAATGTCAAATCAAAGATAACTCGCTCATAACAATAATAGACGCACAATAAACTCTTACATATTAATAATTTTGTTTGTAAGTTAAATGCCATAACTTTAAACGAAAATTTTGAATTTTAATAAAATTTATATATTTCAATTATATTAATCAATATCAATTAAATAAGATCCATCATGATTATACAATTATGTAAAAAAATTCAAGAAAAAATATTGACTACCATTTAAGGACGTACTTTATGTGTATACCCTAATCTTAAAATAAAGATGTTGATCTTCGTAGTCTAGCATACCAACACATATGCATTTATATATATGTTCCACTAAAATTGATTAAGCAAAAAAAAAAAAAAGAATAACTTCCTGCCCGGAAGGACAAAAATTCCCTCCTATGGAGTAGAATTTCTCCAACTTCAAAAGATTCCTCATCTAACCAAAATAGGGAAAGATTCCTCAGCTAATGAAAAAAAAAGGAAAAGACTCCTTAATCTTTCCCCATTTAGTTCGACTAAATAATTAGAAAATAAAACTTCATTTTGTCTCGCTACCGCACACTTGTTTCTCAAACCCTAAAACCTCATATTTCTTCCTCCTCTCTCACTACAAAAATGAATTGAATTGAAGAGTGGAGAATCTTTTTGATTTATTGGGCAGCGATTACAGGTTAGTTCGTCTCTCCTTTCTATCTAATTTTAAGGGTTTTGCTTTTTAGCGACATTGTTGATTAAAACTAAGCTATAATTCGATTGTTTGTTTGTTAAAGTTTGATTGGCATGACTCTATAGTTTAGACTTCGGATTTAACTTTAGTATAATGGTTTTGTAACATATGTTCACTCATTCTTTTAAGTTAACCAATCTAGTCAACGTATCTATAGTATTGCATTGCGCGTACTGATTTTTTTTTCTTATTTCACAAGAATTTTATGTAGTTAAACTGTTTGCTGATTGAGTGTTGTCCACTTAGTATTTTTGATGTTTCACTACTCCAGAGTGTAGAGGCTGATGTTATTGTCAAAAGCAATTTTACAAATTTGGCATGTTGGGCTAATTTTTTGGATATGGAAATATGTTTTTCTTGTGATTTAAGTTTAAATTGTGAGTCCTTTTTGTATTTGGAGCAGGTCCGAGCCAAAATCATGTGAGCATTGATTTAGTTGAAGTAGTTCGGACTCTGTTTGGGTAGGAAATTGAAGACAATGTCATTTTTTTATTGCATAAAGTGATAGATATTTAGGCTTTCAGGTAAAGTTAAAGATGTATCTATTACGATTATACAACAGGATAATAAAATTGTAGCCAATATGTATATGCACCTGAGGAAATAAAATTTAAGTCTGTTCATAATCCCTATACTATCCACATACTAATTTTTTCAGTATTAAAAGAGAAAAAGAAATATAAGAACTATCATGCGCACAAAATAAACATACTAAAGCAATTTTAGCTAAGGAGGGTTTCTCAAAAACAAGAATAATGAGACATTCACTTTCTAAAACATGAGTACGAATTACTTTAGTAGCAAAAGTTAAATAACGAAGAAAATACACCATCAGCAGCAAAATTAATGTTAAAAGGGAGAAACAATACACAAACAAGTTTGCTAAGAACTTCGGTGACATACCAAAGTTCATGCTGGAACTCAAGTATGATTCGCATACTACTTTATTTCAATGAAACATCTAACCCCAAAATGGCTTTATGATTATAATTAGCCAACAAAATATTCAACAGATTCAGCTTATTTTTCTTTTCTTTTTGGATTTTATATATATGGCACTAAGGACTTCAATATTTGTTCAAAATAAATGTTCGGTTGGGTTTTAGGATCATAACCCCGCAAGCAACACGTGCAATATTCCCAATCTTCAAGCAAGAGTTGACTAGGTCTTATACAACGGCCTCAATACAAAAAGTAAGGAAAGAAAGTGACTAGAGTATATGAATGTTGGCAAGAATGTAACTTCAAATTCACATGCTCTGAAGAAGATGTAAATAATCCATTTGAAAAGCATATTAAAAATTGATATCCCGACTAGATGAGTGCAATAAGGAATAGCATTTTTACAAAGCATAAAACTGCTGCAGCTCGTTATGCTAATTGCCCAAAAGGAATAAAGCGAAATGTGTGGCCCCAATTGGTTAAAGAATGGTGAAAACCTTAATGGCATGTAACTAAATGTATTAGTTTAATTTTTTCTATTTTAAAATCCTTTGAGGCTTTTCTCATTCATTAATGTTTATCAAAGGAGATGAGTGAAAGAAAGAAAACTAATTGGCATAAATCAACCATTGTTCATTCGCACAACGGGCTTTGTTCCAATGGCAAAATGGCGCAAAGAGGAGGTAAGAACTATAAACATTGGAGTTTGTTATTCTATGTTATTGATTCAACATATATCTTTGTTATTAATACGAATAATCTATTACTTTTATATAAATTAGAAATGAATGCTATATATGACAAAACTCATCTTATTTAATGTAATAGTTTGATCGGAATGGAGTTGAACCTAGCCCAATAGAGTGTTGTAGGAAGTTTCATGTAAGTAAAGCAAATGATGGAAAAGAAGAACATTGGAAAAGTGACAAGGCTAAGGAAATTTATGTAAGTTTCTATACTTAATTCATAAGTATAATTTTTTTCTATTCATATACTATTGTCATGGTTTACATATGATTAATTTTTTACAATTTTATTTGAAGGATGCTCTTACTGGAAAAAAGAATAGAGTGGAAGAGGTGTTTGGTCAAGCGCGCTGACGATTGAGAGATATATCAGAAAGTGATTGGTGGGCCTAATCACAGTTGTGTACTTGGTTTAGGCGCTGGGGTCAAGTAAAAAGATTACACTTCACTTAACCAAACTTGTAATAATCCGCATGTTTGGAACAAAAAGAAGATTATGAAAGAGTGAAAGTTCAAGTTGAATCTCTGACAAATAAATTGCAGAAGTTGACTCAAGTTATTCAAAGTTTGCTGCCTAGTACCTCAAATAATTTTAAAGCAAGAAACTCACATTCTGTTGTATTATTTCTAATTTTCAAATATTTTTATATGTTCATATTTGTCATGTTATTTTCTGCATGTTTTAGCTATTACTTATTTTGCATTCAAAATTTTTTATTTTTCTTTTACAATAAAACAATATTGCATCAGATTCAAGTGCACATCAGGATGAAGATGGTGCTGAAGATAGTGCAGATGAAGATGGTGCAAATTTTGATGAGAACTTTTATTAGCATATATTGTTAGCTTCCTTTGCTTAAGAGTGGTTACGTTATCAAGACTAAATTTTGAATAGTTATCTTTATCTGAACATGTATGAATGATTAATTAAGTATATTTCATTTAATGCAATTTTTTATGAACATTTAATTGTCTCCTGGTATCTTTAATAAAAAAAATTATCTTGATTCATCTACCTCTTACAATCAGGTTAATTATCAATTAAATTGAATGGGAGGAAAAAAATCAGACAATTTTGAATGAATAAACCTTGTGGGAAAACATTTCTAACAACAATATCATTCTCGGAAATATTAGATTATATTTTTTCTACAAAAAATATCAAATTTCGAAGAAAATATGACCCTCGAAACTTATTAATTTTCGATGCCAAAATAGTCGTCGAAATTATATATTCTTATCAAATATAGTTTTTTCCAACCACTATTATTCGTCAAAAATAAATCCTTGGAAAAAAATGGATTGGCTACCAATCAATTTTTTTCAACAAGCAACGAATTATTTCCAACAAACATCTTTTGTCAGAAATAATATTTGTCGTCGTTGAGGTGTACGAATTTTCAACCATCGGAAAATTATTTACGACCATGACTGGTTCTCGAAAATATACTTTTTTCCAGAGTTGGTCGGAAAAAGACTATTTCCGATGAATTTTTTTTCGAGGACCACTGACGGCATCTAGCTGTCGAAAATAGTTTTTTCCGAGGGAAAAAAGGCTTTTCCAACCAAATTGCACCCTTGGAAATTACCATCATTGTTGTAGTTGCAAAAACTTGTTGTGAAAGTGCACAAATCAGTTTATAGAATAGTGTATAAGCGAGGTCGATCCCACATAGACTCACAAAATAGGTTAAAATTGTGTCATGTTAATCTTTCACTAAACTCCTAATCTAGCTAGAAAAGTTTATGGGAAATCAAAAAAATTAAATAAAACAACGCAAAGTAAGTAAACTAAAGTAAAGGATCTAAATTAAATAATATTAAGAAAGATAATAAAATTGATGAATTAATTAACTAGGGTTTCAGAGCAGTATAATAATATCATCTTCTTAAGTATTCGTGCGCGCAAACTCTACTCTTTTATCACAATAATTTGGTCTCTCAACTCTATTATTTGTGGAAAATAAAATATTTCAAGTTTAATTAATTTATAAAATCCAATTATAATTCTTTCGCTGCCAAACATACGTAAAAAATCAAAACACTCACTATATCCATCAAAACATAACCTATATCCGCTCTTAACAAATCATAAGGTGAATCCAACAAAAAAAATGAGAATCCAACTCAATTTTTATCAATTAAAATAGGCATCAAATAGGAAGAATTGTATTTAACATTAAAGCACTAAATTGGTAGAGTCAATTTGCATGAACACATATAATGGAATTAATTAAATATTCTCATCCTAACCCTAACACAAATTTACGCTAGCATGAATAAAATTAAATGAATAGAAAAGAATAAAATTAAAGTAAACTTACTTGGCATTAAATTAAAGAATTAAATCTCCAATCTTCAAATCTTAAATGAAACAAAAAGTAATAAAAGAAACAAAAATTAAGAAAAGGGAATTCCCTTTTCATAATGGTTAGTACTCCTTCTTCTAAAAGGTTTAAGAATTATGGGGCCATGGGCTTTTTTTATTAATGAAAGGGTTTGGGCTTTTTTTCCGATAAATTGGACTTTGAAGGCTGCACGTGGACTGCTTCTAGTTGAAAGCTTGCTGGGAATTATTAACTAGGTTTGGCTGAATAGGCATGGGCCCATTTACTTGAGTATACTTTGTTGAATTTTCATCCTTTTAAGCTGTTAAGTTTTGCATCACAATTTCAAACCTTAAGATGGCCGAATTTGGAAAAGTATTGAACTGCAAAGTCGTAGCACGTAAGAAAGCATTAAAAATAGAAAAATAGTGATAATATATATTCTCTAGAGTATAAATTAATAAGATAAATTATACCAATTTTTTGGCACATTAGTCGACGATCTCAAGTTAGTCTGAATGTAAGACCACTGTCAGGGCATGGCACATAATTATCATCATTTGAGCAGTCAGACACCGAATGAATAAGGATAGTTGGCACTGGATCAGGGACAGACATTGTGGTAGAGGGGACATAGGAGGCCTCTATTAGTGGTGACTTAGAGAATGGATTAACAAATGAAGCAGTTTCAGTGGACAAGGAGGGATTCTTGGCTAAGGTGTTGTATGGAGTATTTTTCCAGAAGGCGATATGTTTGGATATGCGAAGTCTTTTGGCAATTGGATCATAGTAGCAATAGCCCTTTTGTTGAATCCCATACCCCAAGAAAAAACACATAGCTATTTTTTGTGTGATTTTGGTGCGCTCTCTTTTGGAAAGTAATACAAAACAAGTAAATCCAAAGACACGAAGTTCAAAATAATCAGGGTGAATTCTATAGAGAAGCTCAAAAGAAAAAACACCATTTGTAACAAGAGAAGGAATGTTGTTTATAATAAACACAGAGGTATGGATGGCTTTTTCCCAAAAGGTAGAGGGGACAAAGTATGACACATGAAGAGTGTGGGCAATTTTAACAACATGTCTGTGTTTATGTTCCGTAATACCATTTTGTTGTGAGATATCAGGGCAGGATAGTTGAGGAAGAGTGCTTTGGGATTTGAGGAACTCAAGGAAGGATTTGGACAAATATTGGCTTCCAGAATCAGTGCGAATTTTTTTTATGGTTTTAGAAAATTATGTTTTAATCATAGTAGCAAACTCAATGTAAACTTTTAGGAAACATGACTGACGGTGAAGTAAATAAGTCCAAGTGTAGCGAGAATAATCATCAACAAAATCACATAATATGAAGCTTCACCCATAGAAGCAATAGGAGCTTTAACCCACACATCAGAATGTATAAGATCAAAAGGAGAAGATGAAACTTTTGTACTATTATTGAAAGGAAGGACCGGTTGTCTGACTAGTTTACAAGCAACCCAAAAGGATCTTTGTCAAATGTAGTTGGGCCTAACAACCTATTTTTAACCGTATATCTAAGGCGAGGAAAATAAAAATTTCCTAATCTGGAGTGGCAAAATAGAAAAAAATATGGGTGTGAAGTAGATGCCGTTAAAGATGTATTGTTTGTGATGAAATTTGGAGTCCGTCTATAAGATATAAGCGTCCAACTCTATCGCAAAGAATAACTTGTTTGCCACTCAAACGGTCCTACACAATAAAACTCGAGGGACAGAGAAAACTTCAAAAATAGACAGGCCATCAATGTTTCTAATAGAACCAATGTGACTAGCAATAACAACAAAGCCGTCAATTGTGTGAATTTTTAGTGCATGGGACTAAAGGAATCAAAATGTGTAGGGTCAAAAGTCATGTGATTTGATACTCCAGAATCAAGGAACTAGGGAGAGGAAGATGTACCTGGAGAGATTGAAAAAGCAGAAGCAATAGTAGGATTCTTATCGAGTGGAAGAGTCCATTGTATCATAGCTTGAGCATCGTTTAAGGTGGGTGGATTTTGGGGATTAGATGGGGAAAATGCTACAGTAGACAATCCAGCTGAATTTTGTTGTCCCTGCATGTATTGAGATGTAGGAGACGGACAATACTTGACTATATGTTCAATGCTCTTGCAGTAGTTACATGGAACCTGGGAAAGATCTCGAGGTGGATATACTTGGGTATTATGAGGATGTGGAGGTGTATATGATGGCCGAGGGGAAAAATCTCAAGGTGGATGTGCTTGGGTATTATGAGGATGTGGAGGTGCATATGATGGCTGAGGTGACGTCCAATGAGGACGTGGTGAAAATGTATTGTTGGGTGGTCTGTAGTGTTGACTATGCAGGCGAGGAGATGTAGCATATGAGGTATTCGGGGTCGTAGGTGCAATATAAGATGTATTCAAACTCAGGGCTGTCACAAACATTGAGGAAATATTTAAAGTAATGCCCTTTCGAGTTTCTTCAATAATTAGTTTTGTCAGTGCCGATTCACCAGAGGGGAGAGGTTTGCGATGAAGCATATATGCCCTTATCGGTTCAAATTCATCCCGCAGTGCCATAAGGAAATGTATAAGCCACGTTTCTCCACGAAAGGTTTGCCAGATGCCCCGATCTATTGTTTATTGAGGTTGCATGAGTTCAAGTTGATCCCAAATAACGTACATGCTACAGGGAAAGTCAGACACTAATTGTCCTGGTTGTTGCAGAAGGGTACATATATCATGTTCTTGTTTAAACTTTTTGGTGAAGTTGGTTTAAACGTATCCGTGTACTAAAAAATCCTAATATTTCTTTATTATATTACACCTTTTATGCTGTAGATTGATAGATAGGATGACAGTGTTTACAATCCAGGTTAAAATTTTGTTGTTGTTGATATCGCAATCGGCAAACTTTTCATCGATTTTAGAATGGTGATAGGGATTTCAGAGATGGTCATAATGTAAAAATAAAGAGATAACTAATCAAATAGTAAGAAAACTGTGTAAATAATAGTGCATTTGAAATAATAGTGCATTTGACATGATTTTGGTATTTAGAGATTGAATTTGGAGAAAGGAAGGTTGCAGTTACATCCGAAGCGGTCAAAAATCTTCGGAACCAGTCTGGGTTGTTAGAGAATCGATTAAAAAAGAGCAAACCAGTTAACAAAATATCGCTGGTTTAACGCCCCGTATCTCTCTATTTGTCAGAATCGCGATTCAGGTCGCTCGTAAGGCATAAATGGACTTCAGATAGCTATATTTTGCTTCAAAAGGATCAAAATGGCTCAAAGACTTCCAACGAGTTACATTAATATATTTAAGCGTATTAGAATAGCCGTAAGTCATTTTGGGTGGTTCGAGTTAAAATCGGTATGTATTTACTCGACTTCATAAATTTTGGATAATTTGAAGGAAGCGTAACATCATTGTTCCTCGCCAGATTGAGTTTCCGACAATGTAGGGGTCTAGATTTTTATGCAATCTACAACTTTCTTGTTTTGGCTGAAGGAAAATTCAGGCTCCTACTAGGTCAAAACTGAGCGAGAAATAGGCAAATCGTTAACAATTCATTTTGTAACCTTATGCGTAATGCTGACTTTGACGCGCTGCTGTGGATAATCCGTCGAGAATTTGGGAAAATTTTCTCTTAAAGATTTGTAGAGCTTTGAATAAACTTTCCGTGATATAAAGATTATCTGAATCAGACTTCCGAGCGAGAAGTTATGGCCGTCCAAAGATCAGTACTGCAAGTCCCAAATGTAGTGCGCCTGAACAGTAATTCGAGAATTTAAGCAATAGTTTATATATATACATTCTTCTTTATTTTCTCCTCATTCCACCACCATTCCACGAGAGCTTCTAGAGAGAGATAGAGTGAGGAGATTCTTGAGGGTTTTGATGGATTTTCATCTCCTATCCATAGATTAAGCTCCAAAATCATCAAACCCATCTTCTAAACAACTATTCATCTTCTTCATCCTTCCTCCTCATCCATGGCAGCTTGAGCTCAGGATTGGGGTTCAGAATTTGGGACCACACATCATCAATTCGAGAATGAAGCTTCAATTAGGTGGGGACACTAATCTTAAACTTGTTTCTCTTCAAACTATCATGAGTTATACAGCAATTTCATACAAAGATGGGAATTTGGATGAAAAACCCTAGGTTGTGATGTGCATGTGAGTTTGGTTGGTTTGAGGATCAATTGATGGTGCATAAGTGTAGAATATCGCATATATATCATGTATGAATGACTCTCATCATGCTATGATCCATAAACTTATTTCTACATATCATACCCATTTGGTAGTAAGGTGTATGGACTAGAAAATTAGAGTTTTGGGATTTGCGTGCATAGAATGGTTGGTTATAGATTGTAAGTGATAGATATACGCATATATTTTAGTAGTTAAAGGTATTAAACCTTGTACATGAGTATTGAACTAAGAACCCACTAGGGCAAAAATAATAAATACTAACTTTTAAGTTTATTGTATTATATAGATCTTGTTAGTATCAAGAAGCGAGAATACATCTAGGACAAACTCTAGTAATGTAATAAATATGACTTGGTGGGGCGTAGGTTGTTGTAGCCATGACCATAAGGATATGGTATGCCACTCATATATCGGTTAGGCGAGAAACCATAGCAAGTGGCGTGTAGCTTGATTAAATAACGTGAGGATATCGATAAGACTCGCGCAGCTTTAGTTTTACGTGCGCGATACATAATAAAATGTAAAGTATCAATGTTGCACTAGTTGACCATTTAAATGTGAATTATTACATTACGAAAATATTATGGATAAAAGACGTGAGAACAAAGCTTTTGATAATGATAAACGAATGGTGCGTAATCGTGTGATTCTATGTATATAAAATAGATTCCAAATGGGCCGGTTGCATTGGCTTAACATAGATATACACGCACACATATATGTATAAATGACTATAAAGCCTAATATGCGAATTATCTTATCAGCACAACGCAACAAGATATTTATATATTCGTACATATTGATTCCAATATGTATGGCCTTGTTATATATATGTACATGGGTGTTTGGTGATGAGGCCCTAAATGTGAATTACCTTATTGGTGCAAGTAAACAAATGATACACCTTGTTATTATTTTATTGTATTTTGCTAATGGATGGTTTCTATGAATGTGGTAATGTATATATTGTGCGATTCATGATTGAATCTATAAATGTATATAATGTGATGATGAGATGACATTAGTCCAGTGATGGTCCTGGGTTTGGTCTCTAACGATTAGGGCCGTAAGTTAGGATCGAGTGCCCCTGGGCAAAAGATCAGAAACCGTGCACGAAAACGAATGAAAGGCCCTGCTGCCTCGAAGATGAAAGGCCACGAAATGCAGACCTGTTGACGCTTGGATGAACATGGGTATTATTGTGATTATCGAGATTAAAATGATTATTGAGATACATGTCTTGGATGACATGGTCAGTTATTGAGACTAAGTCTTGGTTGGTAAGGATATAACACAAAGACAGGTGTAACGATGATTTAGATAGATTTTATCATGTTATTTCTTATATTGTTTTATTTAGGTATTATTCCAAATATATATATATATAATGCCTCGGACGCATTGAGTTTAGTGTGAGATGAATGCGGACACTTATTAAAAAGATCATAATGCACATAGGAAAATACTTGGCCGTTCATAATGTACTAATACACAAAGAGGAAAGCATTGTTAGCTAATGGCCATAAGATAAAGTAGATGAGCATGAGAACACGTGACGCTGACGAGGCTAGATGGCCGGATCATAACAAACATAAAATATTAATAATCAAAGTGGATCCATAATAGTCGGCTAATAGTCGGCCAAGTATTGGATCCATAATGAACTATCATTAAAGAGGAAACAATGAATACTTGGCCTATGGTTATATCTCTCAATAGGACGATAGAATGGATGGGAATGGTGTCGATACACGCCTTAGAATCAATCGACCGTAGTAAGACATACCTTAGGAAGTTAGAGTCGGGATGAGATGGTTTAGGACTAACGATTCTCTTATGGTATAGAAACCTAGAAGGAGCTTACTTTGTGGAAAGCCTAGAGGCAAAGTCGGTTAGTCGGGTAGTTATCTTCCGGTGGCTAGGATAGAAATCTGTGAACACCCCAATCTACGACTCTCGTGCGAATACTGATTTTCTTTAAGCATCCTGCATTTAATCATGAATCATCATACATGTAGAAAGACTGATAGGAGAGACTCCAATTTTGGACGCGTTGGAAGTCTAAGATAACCCTAGCCGCACGCCCAACCGTACGACTACCTGCCAGCCGTACGGCTGGCACACCCCTGTCGCACGCCCCAGCCGCACCCCATGCGGCTACCCCTGCGGTTGGCCTCTTTTGGAGCGTTTTGGCGCAAATGTTGCTATAAATAGGACCATTGGGATCCCATTTTGAGGAGGATCAAGATTAAATAGTATTTTTGGGAAGTAGGAGCTGGGGAAAAAGTCTCTAGAAAGTCATTTTTAGAGAAATTCGGAGAGAGAAGGCTAGTGAGAGAAAGCTTTAGAGAGAGAAAGCTCTAGAGAGAGAAGGAAGTCAAGGCAAAGTCCTCCTATCTTCTTCAAGCGCAGCAGGTATAACTTTCTACCAAATCCTTAATTTCAGTACTGCATTTAATTTCACTTTTAATACAGAAAATTAGATAACTTGCAAAGAAGTTCATTTCTTTCAAAACAAATCCTTTCTAAGTTTTACAAGAAATCTAAAACCTGTTTTGACACGTTTTCAAAACAAATAAAATACAAAAATAGTTTCCAAAGAAAGGAACTACGGGACTCTGATTTCATTCTACGAATGAATACGTAGGCGCTCGCAAAGCTCGAGTCTGATTTCAAAATATTATTTTAAACTGAATTTATCCGGAAAGGACTATTCTGAAAACCATTCGAACTACTTGCAAGATATCTAAGATAGGAATTAGATGCATGATCCATTAAGAGACCGAAAGGGCGAATTGGGTGCCTAACACCTTCCCAATTCGTAACGTAGTTCCCGAACCCTAGCAAAGTAAATTTTTAAAATAATTCTCTGGTTTCAAACGTATGAAAGATAATTCGTTTTCGAATTGTCCTTCGTACGATCTTTTGTTTGTTTTCTCGTAAAACAAACTGGCGACTCTACAAAACACGTTTTCAAATAAAACCGAGAACGGAGGACCACCTCTTTTCTCTCCTCTCGGGGTAGGGGTCCGGATTCTCACAAAATCCTAATAGGGTTCGGCATACACGGGTGTGTGGGTTGAATAGCATTGCATGGTTTTCAAACTATTATATTAAACTAAAGTATTTTCTATATCAATATTCTATAGTTCCCACTGCACCCGGATTTGGCTCATCCCTTTTTGAAACAGTTTTGCAGGTAGGCTTTGGGGCAAGAGCGTGGAGTCCATTTAGAAGCATCTGATTTTCTTAGACCTCTGCAGCCCTTAGATAAAGGACTAAGTTATATAATTGTTTGCCTTTTATTGTATTCTAAATGAACTATGACTTTGATAAGCGATTTGTGTCGTAAACTTCTGTCAATGGTTTTATATGTGGAGTGGACTTTAAATTGTGGATTGGTTTGTGTTGTTTTTGTATGAAAATAGTTTTAAACTTAACAGGGCAGATTGTTGTGTAAACGAACTCCATATGCCGAAATTTTATAAAACGAGCTTTCCTCTGATCATGTATTATTATGAAAAAGTTTTTAAAAGTTATGCTTTTTTATATATTTTAAACCTGCTGTCGCGCACGGCATCCGTGATTAATCGGGTCTCGGAGGTGAAAATCTTAGAACATGATTCGGGGTGTCACAGCTGGTTAAAATTAACGGATCTAACTGACAATCGTTATCTTTAACGGAAAAAGCTAATGGTCGATACCTTTAACGATAACGGCTCATGGTCATGGTAACGGTAATGGCCGTTAACTTTAACGGAAAAGGGATGGCACCGTTGAAGTTAACGGTAACGGTGACGGCGCCTGAAACAGCGTGACAGGTGATAATTTACAAGCGCGGCGTGTGTGGGCACATGGAGCAGTTTATGGGGCTGATATTTATATTTCTGGGATCGTCTTTGAAAGACGAAGATGATGGTGTGTTAATGGTTTGATTTTAGTACAATATTGATGACGTAGTACAGATGTGACAATGTGAAGCAGTAGGTTTTGGTTGTAGCTGTGATTTGGCTGAGGAAATTGGTGGACAGATCTAAAAAAAGAAAATCCAGCAGAGGCTCAACCTCGCTCTGATACCATGTTAAGTGTATAACAATAGAGAGATATGGAAGAAATTGTATATCATGTTCTGCAATTATACAAAAAAGAGCATTATTTATAAGCTTTACAAGGTGAAGAAAAAGGAATGAAATAATCCTAGCCCAATCTACTATATGGTATTTACAACTATTTTAGAAAATGGAAATAACAAAGCTCTATTAGAAAAAAGAGTTAGCAAATTAACATTCCAAAGTCGTTTAACGCGTTTGTTCCATTAAACTCTCCGTTTTGCCAACTTATCTTACAATTAGTCCTATAGCATGTTTTGTATTTAACATTACTTGGAAAGGCACATTTTGTGCTTATTTAGTGCCTTGAGATCTTGAAAAATGCATTGGACAAGAAAAGAATGATCAAACAAGCAAAAGTGGCCATTTTAAACAAAATGTCACACAAAGTCAAAGGACCTGGATTGATCCTAGGTAAACCACGGGTAAACCACGATCAATCTAGGTATGGCAATTAACTCCCATGATCAATTTAGCCCCTGCTTCACTGCTTATGTCACATCTGTTGTGGGAACAACTCTACTAAGTCTTTCATTAGATAAGCCCTTTAAATATGGCATAAATACAATAATAAATAGGGTATACAAGAAAGCTCAATATGACCCATAATACATAATTTAGACAGAAAAATCCCTAATACATATTATATCTAGACAATAGCACACTAAGTGTAATTTTCTCCAACACTCCCCCTTGTGCTGAATCGGAGATAGAATGGTACATGTCTTGTTACCTCATTAAAACCTTGTCAAGTAACAAAAACCCTGTGGGAAAAAAAGTATAACATTATGATAATTATGTTAGACTTCCTTCGTTTAGTCTATACTTCCATTTGATCCTTACTTCGATCAATAGAGTTTGCACGTATCGTTACCTCATTGAAAACCTTGTCAAGTAACAAAACCCAATGGAAAAATAATCCTTAGTCTAAGGAAAAGAGTATAACATAATATTATATGGATGCTAGACTACCCTTTAAGTATACACCTCCCCCTGATGTTTACATTAATCAAGGAATTTAAAAATCTTATGCATGTATCGTTGCCTCATTAAAAACCTTACCAAGTAGCAAACCTAGTGGAAAAAATATACGTTTAGGGCTTGTTTACATTAATCAAGGAATTTAATTTTGTTTTCATTTTTCTGGCAGACATAATATAAAATAGAAATGAGCATTGCACCTTGTGAAACAAATTCATTATGTTAGACCTTGTGCAAGAGCAAGGTAAAAAAGGGGCTAAGGCTAGGGGACATGGGTTACCACCTATCAATCACTAGAAGATGTTCTCTCAGTATGGCGCGATTGTCGATTTGAAGATCGTTAACGATTGAGAGATTGGAGGATCCAAGGGTTTTGGATTTGTTACCTCTACGGATGAGTAGAGGATGCATGGAAATGCTATTGAAGGCATGAACAGTTAGAACCTTGACGAACGTAACACAACCATGAATGAGGCTCAACCTCGCAACAGTAGTGGTAGTGGCGGCTGTGGGGGTAATTGCTGCTGCGGCAGATATTGAGGTCGCAGTGAATGAGGTGGTCATGGAGGTGGAGATTATGGTCTAAAACATTGTACAAAAAACTCATGCTTACCCTCTGCTTGGTTTTGCATGGAGTATCATACATTTTACATCTGAGATGTACCGGTTATGTGATTGAAATAGGCAATGGGTTACTTCTCACATAGGCCCATGAAAAAAAATATTTGATAGGCCCATTGTGGTACTTTTGTTTTGGTTCAAAAGCATTTTAAAATTGTTGCTTTATGAAGAGTAGTATTGAAATTTAACTTAATTAATTGAAATAACAAAATAATTAATATTTTGTTTTTAATTAAAAAGTTATCTTGCAAATTAATAAATTTAAACGAATGTTCTTTATCATATGCACTATTTATGTATTCTCCATTATTATTAATTTCTAAAAAAATAAAATCTGTAGGGAGTTACACCTTTGTCGCCACCCCTTCACATGTTTAACATAGAAAATCAGTAGATGAGATAATTAATTTAATTGTTATGCTAGTGATGTCTTAACTTGTAGATTATATCTAGGAAATTAACATGATATCCCTAATATTTGTTTTTTGTCACAAAGATTTAGTCCATTGAGAGATTAATTTTTGTTGTTAGTCCTTCTTACTTTATTTAAATGACAACTCATATTAAATCATATATTTTTTTGGCTAAACTAACCCCTATTTAGTTAGACTAATCAAGCCAAGTATTTATGGAAATTTGTTGACTTTTCATTACCTAAATATAAACATTAACGTTATAATTACATGCTGAAACTTACTTATAATCTATTATAATAATTTGGTAAATTTTGATTTTGCATCCCGCATTTTATCTTGTAATTTGAGTTTACACCCCACATTTTATTTTCTTTGAGATCGCACCTGACTTTTAATGAATTCTGTTAATTGATGTTGCATTACTTTTTTCTTGACCAAAATGCCCTTATGCCCTTATTGCTTCTTATGTTGCATTACTACAAGCACAATTCTTGTAAAATATGTTATACAAAGTCGTAACCCGTATCAAGTGCACAATTTACTGTTAAAAAAATTATCTTAAATCTCAACCAAACAATTTTTATCCCTCGTACATTTTTAACATTTAAAAATCATTGCCCCTTATTATATAGATTCATATCTATGTACTTATATCTTGTAATTTTGTGAATCTCTTACGGGATTTTTTTTACACATTATGACGTCCATCTAATTAAAATATGTGATCAATTACTTTAAGTTTTATAAATTATTTAAAAATCTATATAATTATTTATTTAAGGTACTTTAGATTGATTTATGTCAACTTTATACTCTTTACATATTAATTTTAATTTGATTTGAAAGCTTAGTCTTGTCCATATGGTACATGTAATTAAAAACTACAAAGTATAGAAACAAACTCGTTGACATGTCGAATTCTTAAAACTAGGATATTGCACACGCCGATGAATCATCAATAAATTAAATTATTCATATAAAATACATATATGTTTTATATAGAGCAAATGTAAATTTTTTGTCAAATGAATCAGTACGCATAATATCTAATATTACTAAAATATATGTATATCGTATAAACTAAAAATTATTAAAGTGTTTACTCTACTCTCGTACAATCGTTCATTTCAAATTTTACTTTTAATTATTATAACCCTCCTTTTAGTGTTTTCACATAATTATATATATATATATATGTAAGAATTTTCAGTTTTTTGTATATGAAAATAACTTTGAAAAGAAATCTAAACGAACTTACTCAAATCAACCACTTCTTAAAATTATAACTTTTTTCCAATATCTCACCCCTTCATGAAATTGTTATTATTACTATTTTAGGTTGTAAAATAATCTCTAACATTATTAGTTGGCTTGATTCCAATGCCAAAAACACTTTTTTTGTTGTAATATATATCTCACTTAAACAATTGAAAAATCTAGAATATATGTAATTGTAAACAAATAGGTTTAAAAAGTAAAATCTCTACGAAGATATTAAATATTTAATAATGGAAATGGTTAAAAAAATAATATATATATATATACACACACATAAGTGTACACAAGTAGCTTTAAAATGTAAAATCTACACGAAAATATTAAAAAAATTAACAAAGGAAACTATTTAAAAATAAATATAATATATTAAATACATAAACATAATATATACAAAACAAAAAATTATTAATTAAAATTAAGATAAACTAATCATTAAATTTGAAAGCCTAAAATTAATCAATCAGCCAAATGGTTCCATAAATCATTAAAAAGGGCATTTTTGTCCAAACCTTTTTGTGGATAGAATATAAGAGGACTGGTTTTAAGTCTTTGGGGGCTCGGGCAAGTTTTATAGACTGATAGCTCAACCCCACAAAGAGAATTATTAAAAGTATCTATGTCATTCTCCTATATATATATATATTATACGTTAACATCAACCTCATTTTCTACTATTCATTTTGAATGCAAGAATTTTCTTAGTTGATACAGATTTTGAACAAGACTATAAACAAAAAGTTGACAGAAAAGCAAGACCTAACCAATATTGCAAAGTCACAAGGTCACTTTCACATGTTAATATCATTTAACTACATTTAATAGCTAAACGTATGATTCTATTATTTTAAATAGATATTACTAGAAATTAGGTAGAAGGGCTTATTATACATTGATTTTTACCAAAAATCCAATGAATAATATTTTTTTGAATGAAGGGCTTATTTTTAATTGGTAATTTGAATGAAGGGCCTATTTTTAATTGGTAATTAGTGTAAGAGGCCTATTTTGTTTTATATTTTAAATGAATGTATTTGAATAAATTTAAATATCATTTAATTAATAAAAACATGTTATGTATTACCTAAATTACCCCTTTTTATGAAATTTTCACAAAAAATATGGACTGCAAAGTTCATATTGCAATAAAATATGAACTGCAAAGTTCATATTGCAGTGAAATATGTACTGCAATATGAACTTTGCACTAAAAATATGGACTGCAAAGTTCACATTGCAGTAAAATATGGACTGCAATATGAACTTTGCACTAAAAATATGGACTGCAAAGTTCACATTGCAGTGAAATATGGACTGCAAAGTTCATATTGCAGTGAAATATAGACTGCAAAGTTTATATTGCAGTCCATATTTTTAATGCATATTGATATTTTTTTAGTTTATTTTAAGGGTTGGGATGTCATTTTATAATGAAAAAAAAAGACACATGTCATATTATTAATAAAATAAAAAATAGGCCCTTTATTTAAAAAAAATTTATTCCTTGGCCTTAGTGTGAAAATCTTTCTCTAATAAGCCCTTTTTTTTAATTGCCCCTAGATATTATTTTAAAACAATAATTTCTCTCTTATCGGAGCAATTTCGTGTCATTTTAAAAGTATTAAAAATGAGATAACTTCCTCTGGACAGAACACCGTTATTCCGGCACACAGCAGAGGTGCCGTCGCATCCATCGGCAAACTTTCTGGTATATGAACTACGTACCTTCATTGTACAAATATTTTAATTTCTAAGTTAATTTCTTTTCTTTTTTTGAATAGCATTTTCAAGTTAATTAAAACGAAGAATATAATTACAAAGTAACATTTTGGTTCGTATTAGTAGTAAGGTCAAATTTCTTTTTTATATGGAAATTCACAATATATAATAAATATACTTGGTTATTATATATTAAAAATAAAAAATAGTACATCAATATATTGAATTTCTTTTTTTTAGAGTAAATGAGTGGTTTTTGTTGGTGTCTCCATCTACTCAACGCATGGTTTGGTTTAATTTGATTTTTTTTCTGAACAACCTTGATTTGAGTTTAATTAGTCCACATTCTTAAAAAAAAAAAGAAAAAAAAAGTATATGAATAAAAGAAACAACAATTTATTTAATTTTTTAAAAGGTTCATAATAGCAAACTTAGTTGAATACGTATGTTTTAAAATAGTGGTAGCATGATTAGATATAATAATTTATTGAACTTATTCCTAGTTTTCTAATATATTTATTGATTTATTTAGCCATTTGCAGTGAAAAAAATTGGAAAAATAACTAGCTAAGTTTTCTAATATGAAAGATTATATTTGTGATAGGTCAAAGTCAATGCTAAAGTCTTTCATGACTATAAATTAAATATCAATCAAATTAGTTCAATATTCTTGTGAAACAAATTTTACTAATAGCTAAGGGATAACTTTTTATTGTCATATATGACTGACTGTCCCTACAGGTACAGATTGAGGCTAGCTTGTGGACTTTTCTTGTGGACTAAAACATCTTCAAACTAAATGGCATGTTTATTTTGTATATTTTTCAATTTTATGTATAAAAATGAGGTGAAAGAAATGCCGTCTAAATGTGCAAATAAAAAAAATGCCATTTTTTTTAGGTGCAATGAATATGTTTAGCACATAAAATTAAATAACAGATAATTAGATCATATTTTTCATGCTAATTATATAATTAAATTGTAGATTAAACTTATTGGTTTAGGCAGAAATTTATTGTTTATGAGTTGGAGTAGCAGGACATAGGGATTTCTGCCAAATTCTAATAGGGCCGTTATAATTAAGAATTAAAGAAAAATTCATAGAACGGAAATAGCTATTTGTTAAATAGTTGTTGATCGAAGATGAAGTCTTACGAGATAAGTTATGTTATTGTCCACATCATTCTCCTAGCTTTTTTCATTAAATCTGCAACTTCATAAACAAAGTTATTTCTATGTACTCCAACTCATTAAAATTGAGTTACTTTTTCTTGTCCACACACTGTTATTCGTGCTTCTCAATATAAAACAAATAAATTATCATATGCTGCATTAATAGTATGAAGAAAAAAAAACTTGACAACCTTATAAATCAACTTGATAAGACACAATGCTGCAAAAGAACTTCTTTAAATATTAAAATATTTGGTACAAATTATGAAAAAATAAATAGTTTCACCATCAAAAGTCACTGTTGATGAATGAAAGTCCCTAGAATTGTGGGGGGATATTGTACCTACCTTTTCGTGCATAGAATATCCGAGGACAAGTTTTATAGAGGCCTTTATGTTTTATCGGGAAAAAAAGTAAAAAAATAAAATTAATATGCTATCCCGATTTAAGATAGACATAAAATTCTAATCAATTTGTTTCGTTCTATCTGAAAACGACAAATAACCTAAAAAGATTAAAAAAAAAATTACAAAAAAGTGTCATATCCATTGGAAAATATGAATGAATGAGTCACTATTATATACAACTTGTCTAACACGCTTACCATGCCATTGGATTCTAGATGTAATTGACCTGTATAAACTTTTTCAATTTTGAGTGATGGAAATATTATGTCCAAAAAATATCGTTTTCTTATTTTGTTACCATGTTAAAGGAAAAAAAAAGGTAAGACTTTTATTTGAGGACTAGACATTATATATATATATTATTGAAATATAATGCCCCTGCCCAAAAAAAGACGCTTTAAATTTTCAATTAAAAATTCACTATTCTTTTTTAAAAGAAACCCACTAAATAGGGTAACACCTAATACTATATTTTTAACAAGAAAAGAAGTTACACGCTTGAGGTGCTGTTAAAGCCAATTAATAATACTTAGTTATATATATATATATGATAGATATGCTATTAGTGCAAATGAAGTTATAAGGCAGTGGAAATGAAGCATTCATCAAGTTTTGAATATACACGGTAGTAATTGCAGTATATATAGAACATTTATTATATTATATGTTACAAAAATGTTAACATGGGTCGGAGCGGATCAATTCGAAATGGGATATATTCGGATCCACGTAGGCTTGGCAATTTTTGTCATTGGGTCGTATTTGGGCCTGACAGACACAATGATCACTTCACCAAGTCGTGCTACTTTTACGAAATATGAGGAAAACCTGCGTAAAACAAGACATGAGGTATAAGATAGTGGAAACGAAGAATGCATCAAGTTTTGAATATACATGGAAACCAATTTGAACGACCTTATTGATGTGATTTTAAATACTAAAAGAAATTTTTTGGCAAGTTACACATTTACAACCAACCCAACGCATGCATGTTAGCATAGAAAATCAACATATGAAATAATTACTTTAATTGTTATGCTAATTGTGTCTTAACTTTTAGATTATATTTATTGTTTTATTTAGCCATTTATTGTGAAAAAATGGAAAAAGAACTAGCTAGGTTTTATATTCTATTTGTGACAGGTCAAGGATTCAAGGTCAATTGCAAAGTCTTTAATGGTTATAAATTGAGCATCAATCAAATTGGCTGAAACTTCTTGTGAAAAAATTGTTTAATAACAAGAGATAGCTTTATGTCCTAATATATGACTATCCCTATTGGTCCAAACTGTGGGCTTGTGGCTATTTCTTGTGGAGATTAAAATTTCTTCAAATTAAATATATGGCAGGTTTTGTTTTGCAATTTTTTTTTAGATCAAAATGGGGTGAATAAATATCAAACAAATGTGCATATAAAAAAATTAGCAAATTAGGATTTGCCCCAAAATTTTAAGGGTCTCTTCACTCAAATCTATTACATTTAAAAAATTAGTGAATGCCCCAATTTTTAGGATTTAACCTAATTGTTTTTATTTTAGCCAAAATTCAAAAATAATTTTCTTTTCCAATACTCTAGCTTTTTAAAGATTAATCTAATTAAATTATCCTCATTAAATGATAAGGATGTTATCTACTTTATTTTTAGACAATATATAATTGAATTAATAATAGATATTTGTCACTTCTATAGTATTTATCATTACATCTAACATAATTAATAATAGATATTTATGACAAATACATATATATCTCTACCAAGATTTCTTTTCAAATTAATTAAATAATACATAATACAAATGAATTAAAGTCTCCACTTCTTTCTATAGACTATTAATCGTTTATTTATGGATTATTTGATGATTGACCCCCTAATTCTGGTGCCGCATACCCTATATTATGAGTATATCTTTACGATATCAATCAGCAACGTCAAAGTCCAGTATCCGT
Organism: Lonicera japonica; assembly: GCA_021464415.1. NCBI lineage: Eukaryota > Viridiplantae > Streptophyta > Magnoliopsida > Dipsacales > Caprifoliaceae > Lonicera > Lonicera japonica. The sequence goes on from JAKCWG010000768.1 coordinate 166,373, forward strand.
GGCGAAATATGGGATATACAAAAATTTTATTGTGAGTTTGTGCGTTGTTGTGATCATGCAATATATAATCCAAGTGACAACCAGTAATACTTTATTTGGTATCGAATAATGATTGTTAGAATATTTATTATATGGTCAGTAAATTCTTCTACCTACTCTTTTGAACCATTCTCTCTTTACATTTTTTCATATTTAACATTCTGGATCTTGATATATTTAATGCGACTCTATTTTTAATTTTACTTGTGTAATGTCTTTTTAATATGACTGTGTTTTTAGTTTTGCTTGTGTAATGTCTTTTTTAATATGACCGTATTTTTATTTTTATTTGTGTACTTTTTTTTAATATGACTATGTTTTTAGTTTGACTTGTGTAATTTCTTTTTTAATATGACTGTATTTTTATTTTTAATTGTGTAATTTATTTAAAATGACTATGTTTTTAGTTTTATTTATATGTAATATTTACTATTAAGATGTCTTCTAGTGCCGCAAGTTTTAATATTTGATATTTTTAACATGGCTATATTTTTTGTTTTACTTGTGTGATCTCTTTTTTAATATGATTGTATTTTTTAGTACATTGTGTATAATATTTACGTTTAATATGTCTTATAGATCCTTCATCTTAATTTTTGATATTTTGTATTTACTGCAAGTCAACTTCTTAATATTTCTAATATATATTTATCCTATGACAATTAAAAATTACAAAAAGTTATCACTTATAGTCACATTTACGAATTTTAAAATTAAATCTTTTAAAATTTGAATTTAAAAGCATATAAATCCCTAAAAGATATATATTCTAGCAACAATTAAATATAATTTTAGGTGAATAATAAATTTAAATTTTAAAATTTTAAAAAGGATAAGATGGAAAAAAAAATTAAAATCATTTATAAAATGCATATTTAGTAATTATCCACTCATTTGAGCCAATTACTAATTTCCTAAATGTGGTGGGTTAAAAGCAAAACAATTTGAATTCTTTGGATTAAAAGCAAAAAGCCCCTAAAAAAGTTACCATTTTTTCAAGTGCAACGAATATGTTTAGCACAGATTAACAAAATATAGTTAGTTCAAATTTTTCATGGTAATTATATCATTAAATTGTATATTAGATTTAATGGTTTAAGAAGAAATTCTATCGTTTATGAGTCGGAGTCGCAAGATGTGGGGATTTATATCAAATTCTGACGAGGGCGTTATGATTAAGAGTTTAAGAAGAAATCATAGAACAAAAATAGCTATTTGTAGAGAATAGTTGATCGGAGATAAATTTTACAAGTTATGTTATTATCCTCATTATCTTCCTACTCTCAGCATTTTTACCAACAACATCGAAGAAAGCCCGATCCATGATTCTTTTCCGGATGAACAATTGTTGGCGGTTTCGACACTTCCATGGTATGCGGACATCATCAACTATTTTGTAACTGACAAGGTACAGAAATCGTGGAGTTCACAAGATAGATGAAGGTTCTTGAGCTAAGTGGGTCGGTTCTATTGGGACGAGCCGTATTTGTTCAAGTATTGTGCGGATCATTATCCGCTGGTGCATTCCAGACGAGGAATTTGAGAGAATGTTGTCTTTCTGCCACTCGGAAGCTTGTGGAGGACATTTTTCGGCAAAGAAAACCACCACCAAAGTTTTATGAAGCATATTTTATTGGTCATTGTTGTTCAAGGATGCCCAATGCTTTTGTAAAGCATGTCCGAGATGCCAGATGCTTGGAGGAATCTCCAAGAGGAACATGATGCCGCTCAATCCCATTGTGATGATAGAGATCTTCAATTGTTGGGGCATCGACTTTATGGGACCATTCCGATCCTCCTACGGTAATCTTTACATACTAGTCATTGTAGATTACGTTTCAAAATGGGTGGAAGCTCAAGTGTGAAAGATAAACAATCATAAAGTTGTGATTCGATTCTTGAAAGATCACATTTTTGCACGCTTTGGCATGCCTTAGGCAATAATAAGCAATGGCGGTACTTAGTTTTACAATAAACCATTGCAATCTTTGATGCAAAAGAATGGTGTAAACCATAAAATATCACTCGCTTATTACCCTCAAACTAATGGTCAAGTCGAGTTAGCCAATAGGGAGATCAAACAAATTCTGGAGAAAACAGTAAACCCGAACCGAAAGGATTGGTCGTTAAGACTAACCGACGCGCTTTAGGCTTATCGTACTACGCATAAAACAATATGTCTCCCTATCTAATGGTTTATGGAAAACCTTGTCATTTTCCCGTGGAGTTGGAACACAAATCATGTTGGGCAACTAAGATGGTTAATTTCAATTTAGAGAAAGCCGGCCTCGATCGTAAGTTGAAAATCGAACAAATAGAAGAGTTGAGGATATATGGTTATAATAACGCTAAGATAAGTAAAGAACGTGCAAAAATTTAACATGATAAATCTATTTTAAGAAAAGAGTTCAAACTCGGGCACAAAGTTCTGGTTTATGACACACGTTTGCATCTCTTCCCGGAAAAGCTAAAATCTCGTTGGACTGACCCATACATTGTGAATGTTGAGGATCTCAAAATCGGCTTTGTGTTCCAAGTGAACAGACAACGCTTAAGCCGTTTTTTGAATTCCCACCTCGAGAGGAGTCCACCCCTCTCGAAGACCCGACCTATGCTTAAAAAGCATGGGTCGATTTTGTAAATAATGTTTTTATGTTGTTTTTTAAAGTTTCGGGAATTTTTATCGGAGTTTCGAGTTTAGTCGAGAATGTTTGGACCAAGTTGGGGGGAGCCATAAGGTGTTAATTAATTGTGAAAAATGCTAAAAATGGCCTATAGTGGGCTTCATGATCGATCAAGTTATGAAGATGACTGGTAGTACAAAAGCATGATCGATCGTGGGAAACCCATGATCGATCATGGTTCAAATTCAAAACAGGGGAGCCGTAAATTCAAGCGCATTTCCCATCTCCCTTCATTTTGTTTCTTCCCAAAACCCTCACTCTCTCCTTCTCCTCCTCCTAAGCTCTTCCCCAATCATCAAATCAAACCCTCCCCACCCAAATACACCACTAAATCACCCCGACTCCTTCCCCAAATCGCCAAACCCATCTCAAAATCGCCCCTTTCTCTCCCCACACCCAATTTCAAACCCTAACCCCCATTTTGAGCCTTAGCCCCTTCAATCTCAAAATTTCTCATCTCATTCCCCTCCAAAACACCATATTTCATCTCAATGGCTTCCTCTAATGATAAACGCATAATATTGTCATGCATAAGCTCTTTCCCGGAGTCGCATGACGCGTTTGTTGCTTTAATTCTGCCTAATTATCCACTTATCTCGAGATTAGTGTCTTAGCGAGTTTTGTATCTAACATCGTCCCGCTAGGTGTGCTTTTGTTGTGTTTCTATGTGTTTATAGGCATAGGATGCAATGGCCTTCGAATGATTGATCAAGCGCTAGTGAAAAGCTCGCAAAATGCTGATCTGAGGAATTTCCCAGAAGCATGATCGATCATGGGTTAACCATGATCGATCATGGTACAAACTGGCATTCAGGCAGAAGACCCCATGATCGATCATGGGTTGGCCATGATCGATCATGGCCTGGCGGGGAAATCCACCAACTCCTGCTTTTAGCCTTATTTCGTGGATGGATGTTCCTAGATATTTTTCCTTGTTTTTTTTATTAGTTTTTGTACTCCATTAGCTATAGTTTTAGTCTTGGAGATAGAGATAGATCATTATCTAGTTTTTATACATTTTTTAGAGTTCTAGAGAGAAGGGAGAGCTAGTTCTTCATTGTTCTTCATTTCTCCATTGTAAGTTTTTGATTTGTAAGAATGATTTCTTCTTCTATAATATTTGTTTTTGCATCTATTATGGAGTAGTCTCTTACTAAGGTTACGGAGGTTGATTGCGATATGATTTTTGGTGATTAATGGCTCAATCCATGTTTAAAGTTTGATAAATATTTGTGAATCCTTTTCTTCTTCATCATATCTTCCGTTATTTCATGCTTTCTAGGTATTTTCATATTAAGTCAAGACTTCATATGCCTTGTATATTTAGTTCTTGAAAGATAATGAACTTACAACATATTTATATGGTTCTAGAAAGCTTGTAGTCTTTTCCCCCATTCATGGAGTTTTTGACCTTTTTGTAGGATTTATAAATAGTTCATAAAACTCCATAGATGGATTATAAATTTGTTAGCTTATCTTTGATTCATTTATTGATATATTGAGTGCTTCTTACACTTTATGTGATACTTAGACTCTTTATTTTCTACCATGAATGATAAACGATGAGTTGACGAATTTATTCCATAAACTTCATTCCGTTTCATTGTTAGGATTCACTTTATAATTTTCATTCTTTAAATCATAAGATTTTATACACGTGCTTCATGTCAAATCTTTTTATGACGAGATTGTCACCTCTATCTCGGATTAGCTTCATCGGGAATGGGTTGCCTTGCTTCACACCCGTAGCTAAGAGATAGGAATGACAACCTCGTCTTTGGTGGAATGTTGTTCGTCTCTTTCTTGATATAGCTTCAATCCGAGAATGAGTCGCCTAGCGTCGCACCCTTTGCTATTGAGAGAGACACCAATATTCTCCATATCTCGAGAAACCTTGTGTTGAAATCTTTGTATGAGCTAGTGATCACTGTTTTTTAAATCGTAACTAACCTCCACCTACCTTAGTACTTTCTTATTAATTTTCACAATTGTTTTACATTTACGTTGTTCTACAACAAATCCAACTCACACAAAAATTTGAAAACCATTTAATCCGTAATCCATTCCATTCCTTTTCACTTATCCCTGTGGTTCGACACTCGGACTTCCGAGACTATATTACAACTTGACGTGTCTGCACTTGGACCATAGCGAAGCGCGTTATTTAAGCGGCCTTAAGTTTTTGGCGCCGTTGCCGGGGATAAAGCAAAAGGCGGATCTCGGGTTTTATATAAAACCATTCTCTGTGAGTATCTCTCCATTGAATTAATTTGTTTTTCTCCCTTATTTTAGTTTGATTTTGTAGATTTTCCAAGGAGCTATTCGAATTGTTTTCCAAGCCCATGCAAGAGCAACTGTTCGTGGACATTCATTCGCCAAGAATGGCAAACCAAGGTAGAGCCGCGGATCACGAGAGCGATAATGAAGGGGAAGGTGCCAACAATGTTCCTCATGTTAGGACCATGAGAGACTACCTTCAACCGCCTCGGGCAACTTCGAATTCGTGCATTGTGCTTCCCGCTGGCCAAGCCGGAGCATTCTCTTTCAAACCGGGTATGCTTCAACATATCCCTTCTTTTCATGATATGGAGTCGGAAAACCCATACTTGCACTTGAAAGACTTTGAAGAAGTCTGCTCCACATTTCGTGAGGCAAATGTTAATGAGGATATCATGCGTTTAAAGCTCTTTCCTTTCTCCCTAAAAGATAAAGGAAAAATTTGGCTAAATGCTCAAAGACCACAATCAATTCGGTCTTGGCAAGAGCTTCAAGCGGAATTTCTAAAAAAATTCTTTCCCGTTCATAGAACCAATGCTTTAAGAAGGGCGATATCTAATTTTTCGCCAAAAGAAAATGAAACTTTTTATAAGTGTTGGGAAAGATACAAGGAACTTCTAAACGCATGCCCTCACCATGGTCACGAAACGTGGAGCCTTGTTAATTTTTTCTATGAATCTCTCACCCCTGATATGCGTACGTTTGTTGAGACCATGTGTAATGGTCAATTCTTGAGTAAGAATCCCGATGAGGCTTTATTGTATTTTGATGAATTAGCGGAAGGTGCTCAAAATTGGAACACCTATTCCGAGGAACCCAAAGCAAAAACTCAAGGAAGGGGTGGGTTGTACCAAGTGTCTAATGAGGATGACATGGGTGCGAGGTTATTCCAATTGTCTAAGAAAGTAGAGGCAATGGAAGCAAGTAAGTTTAAGGAGGTCAACGTAGTATCCTCGAGTCAGTTGTGTGTCATTTGTGAAAATTCAGGACACACTACCGAGGATTGTCCTACCATTCCCGCTTTCCGGGAAGTCCTCAAAAATCCCTCCCAAGTCAATGCTTTATACCAGTACAACCAAAACCGTAAGCAAAACGATCCTTATTCTCAAAGGTACAATGAAGGATGGAAGAATCACCCCAATTTCAGTTGGGGAGGAAATCAAAGTCAGAACCACAACCAATATAATCAGAACCAAAGGCAACAACAACAACCTCAAAATTCTTTTGTTCCACCTCAGAATCAAAATCCCAACCAAAACTTGGAAGCTTTGTTGAGATCATTTGTGGACAAAACGGATCGTGATGTGGGTGAGTTAAAAACTCAAATGTCTAAACTCACCACCGCCCTAGCTACCCAAGAGAAGGGAAAATTCCGCTCTCAACCTTTAGCGAATCCTAGAGGTCAAGTTCAAGTAGTAGAGGGAGGAGAGTCTAGCTCCAAGATAGAAGAACTCAAATCTATCACAATCTTGAGAAGTGGGAAGGAGGTAGACAAAACTATTGTTCCTAAAACCCCCAAGGTGGCGGACATAGTTGATCCCACGCATGTTGAGGAGTCGGAGGTTGAACAAGTTGTGAGTGAAGAGAAGAAGAGAGAGGAAGAGAGACAAGGAAAGGAGGATCTCGAAAAAATCAAAAATGGGATCAAGGTTCCATTTCCGGAGAGATTGAACCAACCGTCCAAATCTAATACCGAGATTTTGGATGTTTTTAGGCAAGTAAAAATCAACATTCCATTGCTTGACGCGGTCAAGCAAATACCTTCATACGCTAAGTTCCTCAAGGACTTATGTACTACCAAACGAAGGTTGAATGTCAAGAAAAAGGCCTTTATGGCGGAGCAAGTGAGCTCGCTCATGCAAGGCACAAGAGCCCCCAAGTTCAAAGACCCCGGGTGTCCCACAATTTCGTGTGTCATAGGAAATTGTAGGATCAAAAATGCTTTGCTAGATTTGGGAGCAAGTGTGAACGTACTCCCATATTCTGTATATCAACAATTGGGGTTGGGTGAGTTGAAACCCACGAGGGTTACTATTCAATTAGTGGACCGATCCATTAAGATACCAAGAGGGATAGTCGAGGATGTGCTTGTTCAAATTGACAAGTTTTATTTTCCCGTTGACTTTATCATCCTCGACATGCAACCCGTGTCGAATCCCGCTAAGGAGATTCCAGTTATCCTTGGGCGACCATTTCTTGCTACTTCTAATGCCATAATAAATTGCAAGAATGGAATTGTGAAGTTAGCATTTGGAAACATGACTCTAGAGCTAAACGTGTTCTCTTTGAGCAATCAAAGAGACGACGATGATGATGAGGAAAGTGAACACGTGAACATGATAGAGTCATGTATCCAAGACCACTTTGTGACAAATTTCGAATCGGAGTCAACGGAAGGTTATCTAACCACTTCCGATGAACCCGAGGATTGTATGCAAGTGTTTTCTTTGTCTGACAAACAGGTCGAATTCTCGAAAAAAGAAGAAAACACACAATCTCCTACCAAAAAGCTTGAAGGACAAATGGATCTCAAGCTATTGCCTAGCAACTTGAAGTATGCCTTTTTAGGAGCTTCAGACACTTACCCCGTCATCATTTCGTCCGATCTCTCGGATGACCAAGAGGTCTTGGAAAGATGCGTGAAAAAACAATTGGTATTGAACTGGGAGAAGTGCCATTTTATGGTTACCAAGGGAATTGTTTTGGGGCACATCATTTCTTCAGAAGGAATCGAGGTGGATAAAGCTAAAATTGAGTTGATTGCTAAACTTCCTACACCGAAGAATGTCAAAGATGTTCGATCTTTTCTAGGACATGCCGGGTTTTATAGGAGGTTTATCAAGAACTTCAGTTCCATTTCCAAGCCCATGTGTAGTCTACTTCTCAAGGATGCACCCTTTCAGTGGGATGCCAAGTGCGAGGAAGCCTTTGTCTCTCTGAAGCATATGCTTACTACTGCGCCGATTATGCAGACACCGGACTGGAGCTTGCCATTCGAGCTTATGTGCGACGCAAGTGACTATGCGGTGGGAGCGGTTCTTGGTCAACGGAAAGACAAGAAACCGGGTGTGATATACTATGCAAGTAGGACCTTGAATGATGCGCAAATGAACTACACCACGACAGAGAAAGAGCTTCTAGCAATTGTCTTCGCCCTAGACAAGTTCCGATCCTATTTGATAGGATCGCCAATTGTGATTTTCACGGATCACGCGGCATTGAAGTATCTATTCACAAAGAAAGATGCCAAGCCGCGGCTTTTGAGGTGGATACTCTTATTGCAAGAATTCCATTTAAGCATCAAGGACAAAAAGGGAGTCGAGAACGTGGTGGCCGATCATCTGTCTCGACTCACTTTTACGAACAACATTGAAGAAAGCCCGATCCAAGATTCGTTTCCAGACGAACAATTATTGGCAATCTCGACGCTCCCATGGTATGCAGACATTGTAAATTATCTTGTAACTGACAAGATACCAAAGTCATGGGGCGCACAAGATAGAAAAAGGTTTTTGAGTGAAGTGGGACGATTCTATTGGGATGAACCGTACCTGTTTAAGTATTGTGCGGATCAGATTATCAGACGGTGCATCCCAGAGGAAGAAGTGGAGAGAGCTCTATCTTTCTGTCATTCTGAGGCTTGCGGAGGACACTTCTCGGCAAAGAAAACCACCGCGAAGATTCTGCAAAGTGGATTGTATTGGCCGTCGCTTTTTAAGGACGCACAACGCTTTTGCAAGGCATGTCAAAGATGCCAAATGCTTGGAGGGATCTCCAAGAGGAATATGATGCCACTCAATCCAATCCTGATGATTGAAATCTTCGATTGCTGGGGCATCGATTTTATGGGACCATTCCCATCCTCCTACGGTAATCTTTATATTTTAGTTGCCGTAGATTATGTTTCGAAATGGGTGGAAGCCCAAGCGTGTAAGAAAAACGATCACAAAGTGGTGATCCGATTTCTGAAAGAACACATTCTTGCACGTTTTGGCACGCCCAAGGCAATAATAAGCGATGGTGGTACTCACTTTTGCAACAGACCATTTCAATCATTAATGCAAAAGTATGGTGTAAATCACAAAGTGTCGCTCGCTTATCACCCTCAGACTAACGATCAAGCCGAGCTGGCAAATAGGGAGATCAAACAGATTCTAGAGAAAACGGTAAACCCGAACCGCAAGGATTGGTCGTTAAGACTGACTGATGCACTTTGGGCTTACCGTACTGCGTACAAAACAACTCTAGATATGTCTCCCTATCGCATTGTATATGGAAAACCATGTCATTTGCCAGTAGAGTTGGAACACAAATCATACTGGGCAACTAAGATGGTTAACTGTGATTTCGAAAAAGCCGGGCTTGACCGTAAGTTGCAAATTGATGAAATCGAGGAATTGAGAAGAGATGCATATGATAATGCGAAGATAACCAAGGAACGTGCCAAAATTTTTCATGATAAATCTATTTTAAGGAAAGAATTCAAACTTGGGCACAAAGTTCTTATTTATGATACTCGTCTGCATCTCTTCCCCGGGAAATTGAAGTCTCGTTGGACCGGCCCGTACATTGTCCGTCATGTATTTCCTTTTGGGGCTGTGCAAATTGAGGATCCCAAAACCGGCTATGTTTTCAAAGTTAATGGTCAACGTTTAAAGCCATTTTTGGAATTCCCAATTCGAGAGGAGTCCACCCCTCTCGAAGACCCGACTTATGCCTAACAAGCATAGGTCGATTCTATAAATAATGTTTTTTGTAGTATTTTTGAGTTTCAGGAATTTTCGGGCGAGATTGGATCGAGCTGGACCAAGTTGGGGGGAGTGGAAAGGTGTTTCAAGTGAAGAAATCTCATGGGAGAATTTTTGTTGAAGGCATGATCGATCATGGTTATACCCATGATCCATCATGGGATCAAATTGAGGAGGCAGTGCACTTCCATGATCGATCATGGGCAAAGCCATGATCGATCATGGTGAAATTTTCCTGCGGCAGTGGACTTTCATGATCGATCATGGGCAAAGCCATGATTGATCATGGTCCCTCTTAATAACAGAGCAGCCGTTTCTAAACCCCCAAAATCGTGCCCCATTTTCTCTCTAACTCCCATTTCTCTCCATCTCCCTTCTTCAAACCTTCAACAATCATCATATCAAACCCTCCCCTAGCCTTTCCACCTCCATAAACTCTCAATTTCACCCCCAAACTCCAAACCCATCTATCATCAACAACTCTTTCTCTCTCTAAAACCCCAAACCCCCAATTTCGAGCCCTACTCCCCAAAATTTTGAAATTTCTCTCTATTTCTCCCCTCTCCCCACATCAATGGCTGCCATTACTCCAGTTAACAAGCCAGAAGAGCTTCAAGCCGCGAGGGGTGGGTACCGCGGGTTCCGTAGCCGTCAGGAGTACGATTGGTGGAATTACGCTTTCAGGAACCGGGCTGTGATGATCGAGAGGCCTGTGATTAGTGGTGCCTTGGACGATTTCCCTCAAATGGGAACATTCGAAAGACACGAGGGGTGGGTGCAATATTTGCGACAACCAGGTAATCAATGTAATCTCACTCTATGTCGTGAATTTGTAGCAAGTTTGGTGCGTGTGCCCAATGCTGCTTATGCCTATGTTGCCCACGTACGTGGGAGAACTGTACATTTCAACCTCGAGGTTGTTAGTAGAGTCACGGGGATTCCGGCATTGCCGGATGGCAGCTATGACCTCCCTCATTCAGCCCGTATTGTATACCCCACTGATGACGACTTGGCTACGTTCTTAGCCGGTCGTCCAATGACTTGGATTGGCACACAATTCGATAGGAACAATTTAGCACCACAATTCAGGACCATGTGGCTTGTTGTAGCCAATGCGTTAGATCCCACCTCGCACATTCAACATTTGTACACCTATCATGCCTATGTTTTATATGTCATTGCTCGAAATAGGCCGTGTTGCTTGGTACGCTACATAATGCGTAAAATCATGAAAGTCTATGACATGGTAGCTCACAATGAAACGATAAAATTTGGTGTGCTTCTGACCCGCATTTGTTTGGAAGCGGGTGTCCAAGAAAGGGACACCGATGTCAGAAAAATTCAGCGTGCCCCGATAAACAGGTCCACCCAGGCTAGAGCCGCCGGGCAACTAAGAAACAGGCCAAGTTCCTCGGCCGCACCTCCACCAGTCGAGTCCGAAGAAGAAGCACCAGAAGAAGCGGGAACGGACGTCCCGGGTCCTTCAAGAAGAAGAAGAAGAGCAAGTACGGGACCTGTGGACGATAATATGACATTTTTTAGAGAGCAATTTGAGCAAATGAATGCCACGATGCACGCTGGGTTTGATGCTCTTAATTCGAGGGTGGATGATATGCTGGTCCGCCAAGATCATATGGAGGCGGAGATTGCTTCTAGGGTGGAAGTTCATATGGCGGCTCAACAGGATTTTATACGCCGCCAATTTGAGGAGTTCTATGGTTGTTTTCCCCCACCCCCACCTCCCGACATGTGATGATATTTGTTAATCCTGGAAACTCCTTAAGTACTTATATTTATGCTTAGCTTTATTGTATTTCTTTTGGGTTGTATTAGATTTCAGATATGATGTTAACTTTAGAACTTGGTTTTAATGGTTGAATATTATGGTTTTTGCTTTTTGAATTCTAATTCTAACCCGTTTTGTGAATAATTTTTGTTTATCTCTTATAAATGTCTTATGGAAAGCAAAGCCAAAATAGGCCTTCCGTGCGTTGTTATTGTTCTCTTTACATTGGGGACAATGTGTGTTTCAAGTTGAGGGGGGTACGTTATTTTGTGTTTATTTTGTTTGGCTTGCTATCAGTCATTTCCATGAGTAGAAGAGATTTGTTCAATATTTTTTTTGAGAAGTTTGAAAATTGATGATTGATTGATATTTTGTTCGATGAAGATTATTGTTTCATTAGCTTTTGGCTTGAATTCTTTGATCTAGATAGGATGTTGAATGATAATCTAAATTGCTTTGCTCCACTTAGTCTCATATCCCGTCATATTTGCCTGTTTCGCATGCTAGATTGATTTGGTTGTTTCCAATTCGGTAATAACACTTAGATTTATTTTCATTGAGAGAAGAGAAATTTTTGTCCAAAAATAATGGAAGCTTTTTCGAAAAGATCCTCCAATGAGAGGACAAAAGCATAGCACTTTGACAACTTGGATGACTTTTATCCTAATATTGACTTAAAGCTTCACTTGACTAAATCTTAAGTCTCTTTGTCTAATATTATGGATGGGTATAGGTTACCATATGGGAAAGGGTGAATAGCTTCCTTCTAGCTCCAATGAATGAGCAGTAATGAGAAAATTCGATAAGTGAGACCGCTGCCCCTCATAGAGATGAAAACCGCCCTGATCTAATTTAGCAAAAATTTCCAAGTAAAAGATAAAGAAAGTGTTTAGAATCGATAAATCTTTGAGCTTTTGTTTTTGAAAAAGTTATCTCTTCCTTCTCGAATGATTATGACTCTTTGTGTTTATATCGAATTGTTTGAATCGAAGTCTAGTATGTGAGCATTGGAGAATATGGGATTGTGTTCTAAAGGAGATAGGCGAATTAGATGATCATTCGAAAGTCCGTCGTTCTGGAAAATTGATAGTAATGCCTCTTGCTTTGCAAATTGAAACTTGAATCTTCATTCTCGTCATTCATCATGATCAAACTTCTGATGTTTGTAGGTATCATTTCTGAAAACCTTCACGAGATGCAACTCGTCTTCTTTGGGAACTTAGAAGTTAACAACTTTTTGTATAGCGTAGTGCTTTTGTAATTATTATTTTTTTGTCTTGCTAAGGGACTAGCAAGAGATAAGTTGAGGGGAGTTGATAAACGCATAATATTGTCATGTCTAAGCTCCTTCCCGGAGTCGCTTGACGCGTTTGTTGCTTTAATTCTGCCTAATTATCCACTTATCTCGAGATTAATGCCTTAGCGAGTGTTGTATCTAACGTGGCCCAAGTTGGTGTATATTTTGTAGTATTCCATGTTTTCGTAGGTTTGGGATACAATGGCAGGGCATGTGGTGATCAAGAGCAAGCCTAGTAGCTTGCAAATGTGCTGAGTGACAAGTTCTAGACCCATGATCGATCATGGGCAAAGCCATGATCGATCATGGCTAACAAAATTTCTGGCAGAACACTTTCATGATCGATCATGGGCAAAGCCATGATCGATCATGGCCTCCAACTTACTCTTTTCACACCCAAAATGGGCTATTTTGTGGTTCAAGCTACTTTAGATATTTGTTTAGATATTTTGCCCCTTTTTAATATATAATTGAATTCTTAGCTTCTAGTACTATTATCTAGTTTTAAAAACACTTGCAAGTTGGAGAGAGAAGGGAGAGCTCTTGTTCTTTGTTCTTCATTTTTCCTTGTAAGTATTTTAATTTGTAAGAATGATTTCTTCATCTATAATATTTGTTCTTGCATCTATTATGGAGTAGTCTATTACTAAGGTTACGGAGGTTGATTGTGATATGATTTTTGGTGATTAATGGCTCAATCCATATTTAAAGTTTGATAAATATTTGTGAATCTTCTTCTTCTTCATCATATCTTCCATTATTTCAAGCTTTCTAGGTATTTTCATATTAAGTTAAGACTTTATATGCCTTGTATATTTAGTTCTTGGTTGTTAATGAGCATACAACATATTCATATGGTTCTAAAAAGCTTGTAGTCCCTTTCCCCCATCCATGGAGTTTTTCCCTCTTCATACGAATTATGAATAGTTCTTAAAACTCCATAGATGGATTTTAAATTTGTTTAGCTTATCTTTGATTCATTTATTGATATATTGAGTGCTTCTTACACTTTATGTGATACTTAGACTCTTTATTTTCTACCATATGTAATAAATGATGAGTTGACTAATTTATCCCATAAACTTTATTCCGTTTCATTGTTAGGATTCACTTTATAATTTTCATTCTTTAAATCATGAGATTACTAAACTTGCTTTATGTTAAATCTTTTAATGATGAGTTTGTCATATCTATCTCGGATTAGCTTCCTCGGGAATGGGTTGCCTTGCTTCACACCCGTAGCTAAGAGGTAGGAACGATAACCCCGTCTTTGGTGGAATGTCGTTTGTCTCTTTCTCGATATAGCTTCAACTCGGGAATGAGTCGCCTAGCGTCGCACCCTTTGCTATTGAGAGATACACCAACATTCCCCATATATCGAGAAATCTTGTGTTGTAATCTTTGTATGAGCTAGTGATCGCCGTCTCTTAAATCGTAACTAACCTCCACCTACCTTAGTGCTTTCTTATTAATTTTCACAACTGTTTTACATTTCCATTGTTCTACAACCATTTCATCTTACAAGAATTAGAAAACACTTTAATCCGTAATCCATTCCATCCCTTTTCACTTATCCCTGTGGTTCGACACTCGGACTTCCGAGACTATACTATAACTTGACGTGCCTGCACTTGGGCTATATTGAAGCGCGTTATTTAATTTGCGTCATACATTTAAGTCTCATTGTATTAAAGGATGGCCCGGCAGGAGAAAACATACCATAACTATTTAGAAGAGGACCCTTTTGTGTGTCTAATGAAAAAGGTCGAAAGTACCGTTAATTATAATTTATTTCCTTGAAGTTTGACCTTTTTTTCACTTTTGCGAATAAATTTTATTTTGCATCATACTCGTCCTTAATATTTTCTCCCGTTTCACTTTTCTCCAAAATCCAACGTGCCATTTGTTTCTTGCACAAAAAATTACATGCCCAGCTAAATGTGGTTTTAAAATCAAAGTGACATGCGGCATTTTCCATCCAAAAATCTAACAACGGGTTGGGTTTTTCACTAAAGTAAAAAAAAAGCAACCTTTAAGAACGAACATGAGAAAAAAGTACAAAAGAAATTTTATATAAAAAAAGTATAAAAGTGGTCGAACTTTAAAAGGGTAAACTATAAATAACTTGGGGACCGCCAATTTCTGAAGTATTAGTTAATGCTTGTTTTGATGACTTTATTAGATCTCATTTGAATGACATTAATCAAGATTAGGAGTAGTTATTTCATTCACAGTAATAAGAAGTTTATCATTTGTATGTATTAAAAAAGTCGAAAATATCCTATTAATTAATATGTATCCGAATTGTGGACGTACGGCCTGTGTTTTATTTATTAATTTATTTATTTATTAGGTATAGTTTCGGGTTCAGAATGTTCAAATAATGTGATGGTAAATATATGCCCCTCTTTAAATTAATACTCCGAACAAGTGCTTCGTACCTTTTAATAAAACATTGATTTCAAATTAATCAACAATCATATAAATAAAAGTTTGTATTATAACATTTAAAATATTGATTATGTTTCAAAAAATAAAAAGAATTATCGCTGACTTAAAACAACCAAGAAATAAAAAAAAATAGAACTATCAATTGGAGAAGAAAAACTAAACAATTCAAAAGAACCCTTACATTTAGTTATAACACAAAGTAGAGTGAGTGTATTAACCACAAATGAGTGAAGATGAAAAGAAATAAATGCTTTCTTCTGGCAATAAAATTTCAATTGAGTAAAAATAAATGGAAATGCAAGAAATGAAAATGTAGCCATTTTCTAATCGTTGTGGGGAATGCACTATCAGTAATCTCTAGCATTGTGAGCATTTTCATGTAAAACGTGTACAACCCTATCTAAAAGTAAGGGTTCAAACCATATCATTTACAATATTGCGTATATTTTTTCTTAAGTTTTTAATAAACTTTTAGGATCCGTTTGATAACAAGATGAAAAAATATAACAAAACAAATTAACTTGTGTTAGAAGTTAGAAAATAAGTTTAAGGATCTGGTGAGATACTGATAAACGCATACTATTGTCATTCATACGCCCTTTTCCGTGTTAGGTGTATAATATTCTAGAGAGAGATGGGAGAAATTGCATATTATGTTATTCAATTATACAAGAAAGAGAGCTATTTATAAACTTTACATGGTGAAGAAAAAGGAAAGAAATCATCCTAGCCTAATGTACGCTATGGTATTTACAGCATTTAAAGCTATTTGACATCATTTAAACAAAGATTGAGCTACTAATCACTGAAAATTATATCGCGATTAGCCTCTGTCACCTTAGTAAAAGACTACTCCATAATACTCGAAACAACAATTATAGAAGAAGTATTCATTTCTTAAAATCAAAGTAAACTTACAAGAGGATGAAGAAAAGTTCCAAGTATTGAGATCTTACTTCTCTCTTAATCTTTGGTAGAAAACTAAATATCTTAGCCAACAAGCTAAGGAAAATAATATTTATTAAGGCATAACAAAATATCTAATAAAAAATCTAAAATAACGCAATCCACAAAATAGCCCATTTTGGGTGTGAAATGGCCAAGTTGACAGGACCCCCAACCTGCCTCATCAGTAGCTCCCTCTAGATCACTACCACCACCATCACCTGATCCCATCGTCGATGCCTCTTCTACATCAATGGATGTGTTCCCAGTAGCAATCCATGAAAACCAACCTCACAATCAGATCACTTCTTTCCTCAAAAATCTTTCTAAACCAGATAGAAAACAAACCCCTTCTCTCTCCAAATCTAATGATTTGTTTGATAGTTTTAAAGAAGTTTTTACCGCCAACCCAGTACCTCCAGATCAGAATCCTGCTCGTCAAAATCAAAATCAGACTATTGAATCCTCATCCTCAGATGAAAACCCCCATGTAGAACATCCTATAGAACAGGTGCACAATGATAATTTTCATAGAAATACGACTAGTCACGAAAGCCACCAAATTTTTACTTTGGATGATGTCTTCCCAAGTAAATGGCGTGATAAAATGGTGTCTTTTACTGCCTGGATGAATGAAAACATACAGATTAATGACTTGCCTACGGTCTTTAATCGATTCATTGCCAGAATGGAAGGCAGATTAAAAGAATGGTATGAATCTCTTGGTCCGTATCGCAAACTTCAATTTAAGCTGTCTCCGTCAATTGATCAGTTTCTTGCCTATATCTATGCGAAATTCATTGGAAAGCCAAGTTGTCATGCTGATCTAGCTAGTGAAGAATTTCTCCTAATGAAGTGTTGTTCTTTAAAAATGAAAGATTTAGAAAAGAATTACAACCGCATGTCCCAACGATTTTGTAGGTCGGAAAATACCCTAGAGGGGGGGTGAATAGGGTTTTAAAAACTTAATGCGGAATTAAAACGTTTTTAAAATATTTAAGCAAAGCAACTTAGTTAAATAAGTTTATCAAGGAAAACAATCAATTAAATAATCAATCCCAAGAATAAGCAATAATATAAGCAACTTCAATCAATTAATATAACAAATAAATAAAGAGATTGAGTAAGAAAAATTGAACCAATTTGAAGTCGAAGAATTTTTGTCCACACGGTTCGGCTTGTTCCCCCTACTCAGCGCTCGGTTAGTTCTTCGAGAATTTCCACTATAACCGATCTCCTTCCGGGTGAAGACCAAACCACTACAAGTGTGTTCTTCTCACACACTCTTATAAGTATTGAAAACACCTTCAATACTTTCACAAGAAATCCCTCTTGCTAATTCTATGAGATACACCTCTCACAAAAATGATTTGAACAAATTTTGGTGACTAACACCAATGTACAATATCTCTCTTGTGTATAACAAAATACAAATGAAGCTCACACTAAGAGATATCAAAATTGATCAAAATATATAGCTCAAAAATGAAGAATATGATCAATAATACTTGAATAACTTTGTATATATGTAAAATAAGTTTGTAGAATGATTCAAGTGTGTTAAAAAAACATGTCTAGGATCTCATATTTATAGCTTGCAAAACCATATGGCCGTTGGGGATGATTAAGAGAGGTTTTGGCTCCAAGGTGTACATTTTCAAACTTTCCAACAGCTAGTTTTGACAAAAAAATTCAAATTTGTTTTGTCAATTTCTCCCAATTTAACCGTTGGATCATGCTCAAATTTCAGTCAAAATTTCCAGAAGATGTTTTCTAACTACTGTAAAAATGTCAAAATGATCGGAGTCCGGGAAGGCCTCCATTTCACCGTTAGATTAAAACTGGGCAAAAATTGAGCGAATTTTATATGTAAAATAAAAATATTTTTGCAATTTAGCAATTTAGTTCCAAATAAAATTCTAATGATTTTTTAGCCTCAAAGATATGTTTCTAAGATACTTATTTTTATTAGAGCTTAAAATATGATCATTTAAAATTAATATGAATTTATTTTGAAACTCGATTTTTGTAAAATGATGTTTTTCAAATAAATTCAATTTCAAGCTAGTTTGAATTAATCTTTAAAAGATGCAAGAATATGTTTGAGCTATAGGGATTTGATCAATAAAGTATCTTTACATAAAATCTAAGCACTCACTCCATTTAATGATAATTTGAGTCTTCGTGATGCCTGATTTTCTTGTGCGTATCTTTACTTGTTTGATGTTCTTGATCCTTTCTTGGTTTTGATAACTTGTAGAACATGTGGAGATCATTCTTGTGCATATCTTCACTTGCTTGATGATCTAGATCTTTTCTTGGCTTTGTATAGCACATGTATATCACTTGAGTTCATTTCTTGTGAGTAGATGCGTTTGTAAAGCTTTGTGTGAGAGTTTGACTATATCGGTTTGACGTTACACTTGGTTGGAAAAGATATCGGCTAATGGCTATCATCATTGGAACAACCGAGTTAAATAACATTATATTAACTTATTGTAATTATCAAAATAAGATTAATTGACTTTAAGGTCAACAGATTTTACATCATAGGTGGAATTGATGATTTGAATTTAAAGCAAGTTTTCCTTAATTCCTTTCCGGACTCTTTAATTACAGAAGTACAAAAAATGATGAAGTGCCACCCTGCAGCAACTCACAATCGCAAATGTTTATGAACATATGCTTGATGCCATTGAACGTCTTTGCAACCATAAGAAATTCATGGAAGATGTTTCCCATACAGGAAAGATGTTAGCCTCTGCCTGTAACAAGGACCATCTCAAGATCAAATTTAAAAATGAACATTCATGTGACTGTAGAAATGAAAGAAAGAAGAATCATGTTAAGCACTATTCAAAAAAGAAGTCCAGGAACAAGCACAGAAACCACTTTGACGATTCTAAAAAATCACGGAACCGTCCATTCTAGAAGAAGAAAATCTAGAAATATGTCAAGAAAAGGAACAAGCGTGGAAAACACTCTGATGCATGCTTTATTGGCAAAAAGCCAGGGCATTATGCGAAGAACTGCCCAAACACTGCTAAGAAAGAGCAATTCATGTTTTATCTTCAGAAATCTTTTCCAGATATTGATGACTCTGACCTTGAGTCAGTATTTTCCCTTGAAGATGAAGTGTCTCAGAATACTATCATGTCAATTTCCTACACGGATGATTCTGGATCCTGTAAACCATCTGATGGTGGATGGTTGTGGCTGACGTTCCTTCAACCATAGGAACTCCAGTGATCTGAATCTGAATCTTTAGAGCTTCACAAAGGAACTTGTTGGTGAAAGGAATATTGAAGTAAGGATAAAGAGTGACAAATACTGTTCCAGTATTTAATGTTGTATGGACAGTACCAAAGCACGCTTGTTGGTATTCCTTAAGCCAAGTATCAAGTAAAGCAATTCGAGCAACTGCTTCAAGGCCTTGATCATGAAAAGTTACTGCAATTCTGACAGCTCCAAAATGATGATGAGTGTAACCTTGAGCAACATCCATGCGCGGTAGATCTTGTGGGATGGGAATTGTGAAAAAGTTTTCTTTTGAATTAGTAGGTACAAGAATATCATCAAATTTTGAAGCTTGAACATATTCTTCTACTGGTAACTTGGAAGACTTTGTGCTCACCAACTGTTTGATGGCTTTTGAAAATGAAGACGATGAGGGTTTGGAAAAAACATGATACGGATTCTTCATAGGCAAATCTGTTTCTTGTATTTTTTTGATCATCTGGAAGATATATACTTCAAAAAGAGAACTTAATCTATTATTATCAAACCTAGAAGAACTGGAAGAAAACGAACGAACGATCTAACTTACTACTAGCTACTATTTGAGAATGATTTTCTGGACGCTTAAGAAGACTTGACATTTTTGAAAATATTTATGAAGACCAGAGTTCTTTCACCAAAGGATAACAAACTTCTGCAACCTTTATCACAAATTCTTTCTTCAACAACTCCACTCTGTAAAACTGACACTCTAATATTTCTTAAATGTGCATCACTTACCATCACTTTTTCGAGCGAACAACAAAACGGCACACCCTAGCCTAATCAACAACGCTCAAGGAACTCGTATGCGTACATTTAGCACAAGTTACTGAATTCTTAGAAATTATACCCGTGTTTTGAGAAGTAGGCCATAAGGATTTCTGTTGTGAGAGATCTACACAATTAGTCTCCAAGTGTTCTGATGTGAGAGACCCACATTGACGCAACCGAAATAGTGTGTTGTGTTAAAGCCCAAGTGCAGGCACGTCAAGTTGTAATATAGTCTCGGAAGTCCGAGTGTCGAACCACAGGGATAAGTGAAAAGGGATGGAATGGATTACGGATTAAAGTGTTTTCTGATTCTTGTAAGATGAAATGGTTGTAGAACAACGGAAATGTAAAACAGTTGTGAAAATTAATAAGAAAGCACTAAGGTAGGTGGAGGTTAGTTACGATTAAAGAGACGGTGATCACTAGCTCATACAAAGATTACAACACAAGATTTCTCGATATATGGGGAATGTTGGTGTATCTCTCAATAGCAAAGGGTGCGACGCTAGGCGACTCATTCCCGAGTTGAAGCTATATCGAGAAAGAGACAAACGACATTCCACCAAAGACGGGGTTATCATTCCTACCTCTTAGCTACGGGTGTGAAGCAAGGCAACCCATTCCCGATGAAGCTAATCCGAGATAGATATGACAAACTCATCATTAAAAGATTTAACATAAAGCAAGAGTAGTAATCTCATGATTTAAAGAATGAAAATTATAAAGTGAATCCTAACAATGAAACAGAATAAAGTTTATGGGATAAATTAGTCAACTCATCATTTATCACATATGGTAGAAAATAAAGAGTCTAAGTATCACATAAAGTGTAAGAAGCACTCAATATATCAATAAATGAATCAAAGATAAGCTAAACAAATTTAAAATCCATCTATGGAGTTTTAAGAACTATTCATAATTTCTATGAAGAGGGAAAAACTCCATGGATGGGGGAAAGGGACTACAAGCTTTTTAGAACCATATGAATGTGTTGTATGCTCATTAACAACCAAGAACTAAATATACAAGGCATATAAAGTCTTAACTTAATATGAAAATACCTAGAAAGCTTGAAATAATGGAAGATATGATGAAGAAGAAGAAGATTCACAAATATTTATCAAACTTTAAATATGGATTGAGCCATTAATCACCAAAAATCATATCACAATCAACCTCCGTAACCTTAGTAATAGACTACTCCATAATAGATGCAAGAACAAATATCATAGAAGAAGAAATCATTCTTACAAATTAAGCACTTACAATGGAGAAATGAAGAACAATCAACAAGTGAGCTCTCTCCTCTCTCTAGAACTCTAAGTGTGTTAAAAACTAGATAATCTGTCCCTTTTAAGGTAAAAGAAATAATATATATTAAAAGGTAGAAAAATATCTAACTAAATATCTAAAATAGCTTGAACCACTAAAATAGCCCATTTTGGGTGTGAAATGGCCAAGTTGCCAGGGCCATGATCGATCATGGCCAACCCATGATCGATCATGGGGTCTTCTGCCTGAATGCCAGTTTGTACCATGATCGATCATGGTTAACCCATGATCGATCATGCTTCTGGGAAATTCCTCAGATCAGCATTTTGCGAGCTTTTCACTAGCGCTTGATCAATCATTCGAAGGCCATTGCATCCTATGCCTATAAACACATAGAAACACAACAAAAGCACACCTAGCGGGACGATGTTAGATACAAAACTCGCCAAGACACTAATCTCGAGATAAGTGGATAATTAGGCAGAATTAAAGCAACAAACGCGACATGCGACTCCGAGAAAGAGCTTATGCATGACAATATTATGCGTTTATCAACTCCCCTCAACTTATCTCTTGCTAGTCCCTTAGCAAGACAACAATATATAATTACAAAAATTAATATGCTATACAAAAAGTTATTAACTTCTAAGTTCCCAAAGAAGACGAGTTGCATCTCGTGAAGGTTTTCAGAAATGATACCTACAAACATTAGGAGTTTGATCATGATGAATGATGAGAATGAAGATTCAAGTTTCAATTTGCAAAGCAAAAGGCATTACTATCAATTTTCCAGAACGATGGACTTTTGAATGATCATCTAATTCGCCTATCTCCTTTAGAACACAATCCCATATTCTCCAATGCTCACATACTAGACTTGGATTCAAGCAATTCAATATAAACACAAAGAGTCATAGTCATTTGAGAAGGAAGAGAGAACTTTTTCAAAAACAAAAGCTCTGAGATTTGTCGATTCTAAGCACTTTCTTTATCTTTTCTTGGAAATTTTGCTAAATTAGATCAGGGCGGTTTTCATCTCTATGGGGGGCAGCGGTCTCACTTATGAAATTTTCTCATTACTGCTCATTCATTGGAGCTCGAAGGAAGCTATTCACCCTTTTCCATATGGTAACCTTTACCCATCCGTAATATTAGACAAAGAGACTTAAGATTTAGTCAAGTGAAGCTTTAAGTCAATATTAGGATAAAAGTCATCCAAGTTATCAAAGTGCTATGCTTTTGTCCTCTCATTGGAGGATCTTTTCGAAAGAGCTTCCATTATTTTTGGACAAAAATTTATCTTCTCTCAATGAAAATAAATCTACGTGTTATTATCGAATTGGAAACAACCGAAGCAATCTAGCATGCGGAGCAAGAGAATATAACGGGATATGAGACTAAATGGAGCAAGGCAATTTAGATTATCATTCAAATTCCTATCCAAATCAAAGAATTCATGCCAAAAGCTAAAGAAACAATAGTCTTCATCAAACAAAATATCAATCAATCAATCATCAATTTTCAAACTTCTCAAAAAAAACAAAATTTTGAGCACATCTCTTCTATTCATGGAAAAACACAAAAGCAAGCCAAAACAAAATAAACACAAAATAACGTACCCCCTCAACTTGAAAGAAACATTGTCCTCAATGGAAAGAGAACAATAAAATTGCACGGAAGGGCTACTTTGGCTTTGCTTTCCATGAGACAAAAAAAATAAGAGATAAACAACCACTATTCACAAAACGGGTTAGAATTAGAATTCAGAAGCAAAAACCATAACATTCAACCATTAAAACCAAGTTCTAAAGTTAACATCATGTCAGAAATCTAATACAACCCAAAAGAAATAAAATAAAACTAAGCATAAATATAACAACTTAAAGAGTTTTTCAGGATTTGCAACTATCATCACATGTCGGGAGGTGGGGGTGGGGGAAAACGACCATACAACGCCTCGAACTGCTGGCGTATGAACTCCTGCTGGGTCGCCATCTGAGCTGCAACTCGTGCCTCGACCTGAGCTGCAATATCTGCCTCCAAACAGTCCTGACGCAATACCATAATCTCAACCCTCTCATTGATGCTAGCAAACCCAGTCTGCATCAAAGCAGTCATCTGCTCAAACTGCTCTCTCATGAATTCCCTAGTGTCATCTACTAGCCCAGAGCTTGCCCGTCTTCTCTGCCTTGAGGGGCCCGGGAGATCTGCTCCTGCTTCTTCTGCCCCCTCTTCTTCAGACTCAACTTGAGGAGGAGCGGTTGAAGAACTTGGCCGGTTCCTTAATTGACCAGCGGCTCGAGTTTGGGACGATCGGTTAAGTGGTGCTCGAGGCATTTTCTTCACATCCTCATCTCTCTCGGTTACCCCCGCTCGCAAACATACCTTAGTGATCAACGACCCGAATTTGATTGTTTCGTTGTGGGCGACTAAGTCTATGATTCTAGCAATCCGCCCAATGATGTGACGAAGCAAACAAATGCGCTTGTTTGTTGCAATAGCGTATACCACATACGCTTGAGAAGGGTACAGGTGTTGGGTATGTGAAGTTGGGTCCAAAGCATTGGCAATTACTAGCCACAATGTCCTAAGGCTGTCATGTAAATTGCTCCTATCGAATTGAGTTCCAATCCACTCCATTGATCTACCGGCTAAAAATGTAGCTAAATCATTAGCTCTTGGCTCTTCATAAGGGGTACCATCCGAATAAGGGAGGTCGTGGGCATTGGGTGGTAAGGCCGGGATTCCCGTAATCGCACTCAAAACCTCGAGGTTAAAATGAACCGTTTTGCCTCGAACATGAGCAACATATGCATATGATGTTATTTGGAACTTGAATTAAACTTGCGATAAATTCACGACAAATGGTGAGATTACATTGAGTACCTTGTTCACGCAAGTAGTTAATCCACCCCGGATATCGCTCAAACGTTGCTCGTTGAGGGAAATCGTCCAGTGAACCAATGTAGACCGGCCTCTCAATGACTACCGTCCTTGTCTTGAAAGCGTAATTCCACCAATCGAATTCTTGGCGGCTTCGAAATCCGCGGTAGCCACCCCTTGCGGCTTGAATTTCAAGTGGCTTAGTGGGAGGGTTAGAGGAAGCCATGAAAGAGTAATGTGGAATTACGCTTTAGAGGAGGGAGAGATGAGGAATTTCGAGATTTGATAAGATAGGGCTCGAAATTGGTGAGGAGAGAGAGAAAGGGGGATTTTTGGGATGGGATTGATGATTGAGGTTTGAAATTGGGAGATTTGATGGTTGATTCTAGTTGGGAAGGTTGGAAATGGTGTTTGGGGAAGGTTTGGGATCAATGGGGGAAGAGGGGCTAGGGTTTGGAGAGGATTTAGGAGAAGGAGAAGTGAGAAATGGGGGTTTAGAAACGGCGCCCCTGTTTTATTACGGGACCATGATCGATCATGGTTAACCCATGATCGATCATGGGTCATTCTGCCCAAGTGAAAATTTGTACAATGATCGATCATGGAATCCCATGATCGATCATGCTGCCTTCTGCCCAAGTGCCTCCTCTTCCATGATCGATCATGGAATCCCATGATCGATCATGCCATATGCTGCCTGAGAAAAATTTTCTACAATGATCGATCATGGTAAGGGCATGATCGATCATGGACCAATCTGCCAGAAAAATTTTCTTTGCCTTCTTTGCACCAAAACACCTTACTGCTCCCCTCAACTTGATCCGTTTAGACTTAATGACACCCGATTCTCCGATGATGATTCCTGAAACTCAAAAACACTAACAAAAAACATTATTTACAAAATCGACCCATGCCTTTTAGGCATAAGTCGGGTCTTCGAGAGGGGTGGACTCCTCTCGAATTGGGAATTCCAAAAACGGCTTAAGACGTTGTCCATTCACCTTGAAAATGTAGCCGGTTTTGGGATCCTCAACATTCACAGCTCCAAAAGGAAATACATGACGGACTATGTAGGGGGGGGCCGGTCCAACGAGACTTTAACTTTCCATGATGCCCCGGGAATCATAAGATGCAGACGAGTATCATAAACAAGAACTTTGTGCCCGAGTTTGAATTCTTTTCTCAAAATAGATTTATCATGAAAATTTTGGCACGTTCCTTGCCAATTATCTTTGCATTGTCATAAGCATCTCTTCTCAGTTCCTCGATTTCATCAATTTGCAACTTACGGTCAAGCCGGTTTTTCAAATCACAGTTAACCATTTAGTTGCCCAGTATGATTTGTGTTCCAACTTACTGGCAAATGACATGGTTTTCCGTACACAATGCGATAAGGAGACATATTAGAGTTGTTTTACGCAGTACGGTAAGCCCAAGGTGCATCGGTCAGTCTTAACGACCAATCCTTGCGATTTAGGTTTACGTTTTCTCTAGAATCTGTTTGATCTCCCTATTTGCCAACTCGGCTTGACCATTAGTTTGAGGATGATAAGCGAGCGATACTTTGTGGTTTACACCATACTTTTGCATTAATGATTGAAATGGTTTGTTGCAAAAGTGAGTACCGCCATCGCTTATTATTGCCTTGGGAGTGCCAAAACGTGCAAGAATGTGTTCTTTTAGAAATCGGATCACCACTTTGTGATATTTTTCTTGCATGCTTGGGCTTCCACCCATTTTGAAAAAATATCTACGGCAACCAAAATGTAAAGATTACCGTAAGAAGATGGGAACGGTCCCATGAAGTCGATGCCCCAGCAATCAAAGATTTCAATCATCAGAATAGGATTGAGTGGCATCATGTTCCTCTTGGAAATCTCTCAAAGCATTTGGCATCTCTGACATGCTTTGCAAAAAGCGTTGTGCGTCCTTGAAAAGCGACGGCCAATACAATCCAATTTGTAAAATCTTCGCGTGGTCTTCTTTGCCGAGAAGTGTCCTCCGCAAGCTCAGAATGACAGAAAGATAGAGCTCTCACCATCTTTCTGGGATGCACCGTCTGATAATTGATCCGCACAATACTTAAACAGGTACGGTTCATCCCAATAGAATGACCCACTTCACTCAAAAACTTTTTTCTATCTTGTGCGCCCCATGACTTTGGTATCTTGTCAGTTACAAGATAACTTACAATGTCTGCATACATGGAAGCGTCGAGATTGCAATAATTGTTCGTCTGGAAATGAATCTTGGATCGGACTTTCTTCAATGTTGTTCGTAAAAGTGAGTCGAGACAGATGATCGGCACCACGTTCTCGACTCCCTTTTTGTCCTTGATGCTTAAATGGAATTCTTGCAATAAGAGTATCTACCTCAAAAGCCGCGGCTTGGCATTTTCTTTGTGAATAGGTACTTCAACGCCGCGTGATCCGTGAAAATCACAATTGGCGATCCTATCAAATAGGATCGGAACTTGTCTAGGGCGAAGACAATTGCTAGAAGCTCTTTCTCTGTCGTGGTGTAGTTCATTTGCGCATCATTCAAGGTCCTACTTGCATAATATATCACACCCGGTTTTTGTCTTTCCGTTGACCAAGAACCGCTCCCACCGCATAGTCACTTGCGTCGCACATAAGCTCGAATGGCAAGCTCCAGTCCGATGTCTGCATAATAGGCGCAGTAGAGTAGTAAGCATATGCTTCAGAGAGACAAAGGCTTCCTCGCACTGGCATCCCACTGAAAGGTTGCATCCTGAGAAGTAGACTACACATCGGCTTGGAAATGGAACTGAAGAGTTCTTGATAAACCTCCTAAAAACCCGGCATGTCCTAGAAAGGATCGAACATCTTTGACATTCTTGGGTGTAGGAAGTTTAGCAATCAACTCAATTTTAGCTTTATCCACCTCGTTTGATTCGTTTTTGACTACCGAAAGACTGATTTTTTCGGTACCACTTGAGTTGGACTAAACCCATTTACTATCCGAGATCGGATAGATGATCTTTGCATCCAACAATTTCAACACCTCGTTTAACCACTTCTTGCATGTTAGGATTCACCGGGTTGAAATTGCCTCGATGTTTTTGCCCCATCCTCCAAGTGATTTTTATGTGTACAAATCAAAGGGCTTATTCCTTGGAGGTCGGCAAGTGTCCAACCAAAAGCTTTTTTGTATTTACCAAGCAAATTAACCAATCTTACCTTTTGGTCATCCGAGAGATCGGACGAAATGATGACGGGGTAAGTGTCTGAAGCTCCTAAAAGGCATATTTCAAGTTGCTAGGCAATAGCTTGAGATCCATTTGTCCTTCAAGCTTTTGGTAGGAGATGTGTGTTTTTTCTTTTTTCGAGAATTCGACCTGTTTGTCAGATAAAGAAAACACTTAAAATACAATCCTCGGGTTCATCGGAAGTGGTTAGATAACCTTCCGTTGACTCGATTCGAAATTTGCCACAAAGTGGTCTTGGATACATGGACTCTATCCATGTTCACAGTGTTCACTTTCTCATCATCATCGTCGTCTCTTTGATTGCTCAAAGAGAACACGTTTAGCTCTAGAGTCATGTTTCCAAATGCTAACTTCACAATTCCATTTTTGCAATTTATTATAGCGTTAGAAGTAGCAAGAAATGGTCACCAAGGATAACTGGAATCTCCTTAGGGGATTCGACACGGGTTGCATGTCGAGGATGATAAATCAACGGGAAAATAAAACTTGTCAATTTGAACAAGCACATCCTCGACTATCCCTCTTGGGATCTTAACGGATCGGTCGCTAATTGAATAGTAACCCTCGTGGGTTTCAACTCACCAACCCAATTGTTGATATACAGAATATGGGAGTACGTTTCACACTTGCTCCCAAATCTAGCAAAGCATTTTTGATCCTACAATTTCCTATGACACACGAAATTGTGGGATACCCGGGTCTTTGAACTTGGGCTCTTGTGCCTTGCATGAGCGAGCTCACTTGCTCCGCCATAAAGGCATTTTTCTTGACATTCAACCTTCGTTTGGTAGTACATAAGTCCTTGAGGAACTTAGCGTATGAAGGTTTTGCTTGACCGCGTCAAGCAATGGAATGTTGATTTTTACTTGCCTAAAAACATCCAAAATCTCGGTTATTAGATTTGGACGGTTGGTTCAATCTCTCTGGGAAATGGAACCTTGATCCATTTTTGATTTTTTCGAGATCCTCTTTTCCTTGTTTCTCTTCCTCTCTCTTCTCTCCTGCACTCTCAACTGGTTCAACCTGACTCCTCCAAACATGCGTGGGATCAACTATGTCCGCCACCTTGGGGGTTTTAGGAACAATAGTTTTGTCTACCTCCTTCCCACTTCTCAAGATTGTGATAGATTTGAGTTCTTCTATCTTAGAGCTAGATTCTCCTCCCTCTACTACTTGAACTTGACCTCTAGGATTCGCTAAAGGTTGAGAGGGGAATTTTCCCTTCTCTTGGGTAGCTAGGGCGGTGGTGAGTTTAGACATTTGAGTTTTTAACTCACCCACTGTGAACACCCCAATCCGCGACTCTCGCGTGAACCTAACAAGCATTCTGCATCAAGTCTTGAGTCGTCATGCATACAAGAGACTGTTAGGAAAAACCCTGATTTTCGAGCGCGTTAAGAATTAATCGCAACCTTGTCGCCACTTCGCAACCTTGACAGAGTTTTTTGGTAGCCAGCCGCACGCCCCCAACTGCACGGTTGGCTCCTAGCCGCAGCCCCCAACCGCACGGTCCCAACCGCACGGTTGGCTCCCAACCGCACGGTTGGTACCTTCCCTAGCCGCACGGTTGGCTCCCCAACCGTACGGTTGGCACCTAGCCGCACGCCCCAGCCGCACGCCCTGCGGCTACCCTTTGCGGTTGGCCTCTTTTGGAGCGTTTTTGGCGGATTTTTCCCTATAAATAGGACCTTTGGGCTCTCATTTTAGGATCATCAACACTCAATAGTGTCTTTAGTAAGTAGAAACTCTGTCATAATTATCATAGAGTCATTTTAGAGAAATTCTGAGAGAAGGTTTTGGAGAGAGAAAATCTAGAGAGAGAAAATCTAGAGAGAGAAAGTTCTAGAGAGAGAAAGGAGCAATCAAGGCAAGGTTCTTATTTCTTCTCCAAGCGCATCAGGTATATTTTCTAAGACCCTCCTTAATTTCAATACTGCATTTAATTTCAATTTTAATACAGAAAATTAGATAACTTGCAAAGAATTCATTGCTTTCAAAACAAATCCTTTCTAAGTTTTACAAGAAATCTAAAACCTGGTTTTGACACGTTTTCAAAACAAACAAAAAATACAAAAACAGTTTCCAAAAGAAAGGAACTACGAGACTCTGATTTCATTCTACGAATGAATACGTAGGCGCTCGCAAAGCTCGAGTCTGATTTCAAAATATTATTTTAAATTGAATTTATCCGGAAAGGACTATTCTGAAAACCATTCGAACTACTTGCAATGTATCTAAAATAGGAATTAGATGCATGATCCATTAAGAGACCGAAAGGGCGAATTGGGTGCCTAACACCTTCCCAATTCGTAACGTAGTTCCCGAACCCTAGCAAAGTCAATTTTCAAAATAAATCTCTGGTTTCAAACGTATGAAAGATAGTTCATTTTCGAATTATCCTTCGTACGATCTTTTGTTTGTTTTCTTGTAAAACAAACTGGCGACTCTACAAAACACGTTTTTCAAATAAAACCGAGAATGAGGACTCTTTTCTTTTCTCGGGGTATGGGTCCGGATTCTCACACCCACATCACGATCCGTTTTGTCCACAAATGATCTCAACAAAGCTTCCAAGTTTTGGTTGGGATTTTGATTCTGAGGTGGAACAAAAGAATTTTGAGGTTGTTGTTGTTGCCTTTGGTTCTGATTATATTGGTTGTGGTTCTGACTTTGATTTCCTCCCCAACTGAAATTGGGGTGATTCTTCCATCCCTCATTGTACCTTTGAGAATAGGGATCTTTTTGGTTACGGTTTTGGTTGTACTGGTGTAAAGCATTGACTTGGGCGGGATCTTTGAGGACTTCCCGAAAAGCGGGAATGGTAGGGCAATCCTCGGTAATGTGTCCTGAATTTTCACAAATGACACACAACTGACTCGAGGATACTACGTTGACCTCCTTAAGCTTACTTGCTTCCATTGCCTCTACTTTCTTAGACAATTGGAATAACCTCGCACCCATGTCATCCTCATTGGACACTTGGTACAACCCACCCCTTCCTTGAGTTTTGGCTTTGGGTTCCTCGGAATAGGTGTTCCAATTTTTAGCACCTTCCGCTAATTCATCAAAATATAATAGAGCCTCATTGGGATTCTTACTCAAGAATTGACCGTTACACATGGTCTCAACAAATGTACGCATATCGGGGGTGAGAGATTCGTAGAAAAAACTAACAAGACTCCACGTTTCGTGACCATGGTGAGGGCATGCATTTAAAAGTTCTTGTATCTTTCCCAACACTTATAAAAGCTTTCATTTTCTTTTGGCGAAAAATTAGATATCGCCCTTCTTAAAGCGTTGGTCCTATGAATGGGAAAGAATTTTTTTAGAAATCTGCTTGAAGCTCTTGCCAAGACCGAATTGACTGCGGTCTTTGGGCATTTAGCCAAATTTTTCCTTTATCTTTTAGGGAGAAAGGAAAGAGTTTTAAACGCATGACATCCTCATTAACATTTGCCTCACGAAATGTGGAGCAGACTTCTTCAAAGTCTTTCAAGTGCAAGTATGGGTTTTCCGACTCCATACCATGAAAAGAAGGGATATGTTGAAGCATACCCGGTTGAAAGAGAACGCTCCAGCTTGGCCAGCGGAAGCACAATGCACGAATTCGAAGTTGCCCGAGGCGGTTGAAGTAGGTGTCTCTCATCCTCTAACTAGGAACATTTGTTGGCACCTTCCCCTTCATTATCGCTCTCGTGATCCGCGGCACTACCTTGGTTTGCCATTCTTGGAGATGTGGGAGGGCTAATTCGAATATCCACGAACAATCGCCCTTGCATGGGCTTGGGCAACGATTCGAATTTCTCCTCGGGAACTCTACAAAATCAAACAAAAATAAGGGAGAAAAATAAATTAATAAAATGGAGAGATACTCACAGAGAATGGTTTTATACAAAACCCGATATCCGCCTTTTGCCTTATTCCCCGGCAACGGCGCCAAAAACTTGACGCAACCGAAATAGTGTGTTGTGTTAAAACCCAAGTGCAGGCACGTCAAGTTGTAATATAGTCTCGGAAGTCCGAGTGTCGAACCACAGGGATAAGTGAAAAGGGATGGAATGGATTACGGATTAAAGTGTTTTCTGATTCTTGTAAGATGAAATGGTTGTAGAACAACGGAAATGTAAAACAGTTGTGAAAATAAATAAGAAAGCACTAAGGTAGGTGGAGGTTAGTTACGATTAAAGAGACGGTGATCACTAGCTCATACAAAGATTACAACACAAGATTTCTCGATATATGGGGAATGTTGGTGTATCTCTCAATAGCAAAGGGTGCGACGCTAGGCGACTCATTCCCGAGTTGAAGCTATATCGAGAAAGAGACAAATGACATTCCACCAAAGACGGGTTATCATTCCTACCTCTTAGCTACGGGTGTGAAGCAAGGCAACCCATTCCCGATGAAGCTAATCCGAGATAGATATGACAAACTCATCATTAAAAGATTTAACATAAAGCAAGTGTAGTAATCTCATGATTTAAAGAATGAAAATTATAAAGTGAATCCTAACAATGAAACGGAATAAAGTTTATGGGATAAATTAGTCAACTCATCATTTATCACATATGGTAGAAAATAAAGAGTCTAAGTATCACATAAAGTGTAAGAAGCACTCAATATATCAATAAATGAATCAAAGATAAGCTAAACAAATTTAAAATCCATCTATGGAGTTTTAAGAACTATTCATAATTTCTATGAAGAGGAAAAACTCCATGGATGGGGGAAAGGGACTACAAGCTTTTTAGAACCATATGAATATGTTGTATGCTCATTAACAACCAAGAACTAAATATACAAGGCATATAAAGTCTTAACTTAATATGAAAATACCTAGAAAGCTTGAAATAATGGAAGATATGATGAAGAAGAAGAAGATTCACAAATATTTATCAAACTTTAAATATGGATTGAGCCATTAATCACCAAAAATCATATCACAATCAACCTCCGTAACCTTAGTAATAGACTACTCCATAATAGATGCAAGAACAAATATCATAGAAGAAGAAATCATTCTTACAAATTAAGCACTTACAATGGAGAAATGAAGAACAATCAACAAGTGAGCTCTCTCCTCTCTCT
The DNA here is from genome assembly GCA_021464415.1 of Lonicera japonica. Classification (NCBI taxonomy): domain Eukaryota; kingdom Viridiplantae; phylum Streptophyta; class Magnoliopsida; order Dipsacales; family Caprifoliaceae; genus Lonicera; species Lonicera japonica. The sequence continues at coordinate 199,122 of JAKCWG010000768.1, forward strand.
AGAACTCTAAGTGTGTTAAAAACTAGATAATCTTCCCTTTTAAGGTAAAAGAAATAATATATATTAAAAGGTAGAAAAATATCTAACTAAATATCTAAAATAGCTTGAACCACTAAAATAGCCCATTTTGGGTGTGAAATGGCCAAGTTGCCAGGGCCATGATCGATCATGGCCAACCCATGATCGATCATGGGGTCTTCTGCCTGAATGCCAGTTTGTACCATGATCGATCATGGTTAACCCATGATCGATCATGCTTCTGGGAAATTCTCAGATCAGCATTTTGCGAGCTTTTCACTAGCGCTTGATCAATCATTCGAAGGCCATTGCATCCTATGCCTATAAACACATAGAAACACAACAAAAGCACACCTAGCGGGACGATGTTAGATACAAAACTCGCCAAGACACTAATCTCGAGATAAGTGGATAATTAGGCAGAATTAAAGCAACAAACGCGACATGCGACTCCGAGAAAGAGCTTATGCATGACAATATTATGCGTTTATCACACATAAAGTGGCAGTCACAGAGCATACTGATCTAAGAGAGCTAAATGCTAAATGGTAGTCACATATTATACTTTTCAAAGAGCCTTAATCTCATACTTATCTTTGTATAATTATCAAACACGGTGGATAAACCTATGAAATAAGATAAACAGTAGGCAACTCAGTCTAAACCTTGGTTCAGAACTCCAAAAGACAACTACTCACGAGAGGACATAACTAACCTCTGATACCAATGATGGAGATAGACGTTGCTATGGGCAGCCGACTACCAAAAACAAGGAATTGAACAGTTGTACACGAAGGCATAAAAGCTATTAAAACATTTCAAACCAAGTGAACCATGGAAACGATTGATCAAGAGAGTGCA
>JAKCWG010000755.1:0-100000 GCA_021464415.1 Lonicera japonica
TTCATTACGCATGCTTGTTAGTAACATTGTTTATGGATTTTGTTAACTATAGGTCTTAATCTTATTTTGATTTATAACATATAAATCATTCATGTGTAATTTAACAGGTGTTAAAAGTAATTATAGCCCATTTTTCAATGATCAGCATACGTGGACCAATACCGATCAATCCAAACCGAGATCATTCCTCTATAAGCATTCAAATCACATTGGATTGCCTCACTGATAAGTGCATTATAGTGCACTTGTATAGGCTTATACATGCACATTATAATGCACTTTGATGGCTAAACACATCAATAAATGGCAAATTAGGTTACTAATCCGATTTTTGCAAGATTAATTGTGTACAAAAGGTTGTGCTTATTTGATTGTGGAAATTCCTTGAAAAGAATGGCAAGAAAAAGATGTTAAAAGAGTTCCAAAAGATTGACAAAAGCTTGGATAAAAAAGGGAGATTTTGAGGCATTTGAAGAAGCCAAGATTGATCTTGGCATTAGCAAGATCGATCTTGGGTCCTGCTAGCTGTTGCAAGAGAGATCCCGAGAGCTTCCAAGATTGATCTTGGCCACCCAAGATCGTTCTCATTCCCCATTGCCCACTTCACCACTAGCAACCATGAAGGAAGATCGATCTTCGTCACCTGCAGATATTTTTCTACCACTTTATCAACTTGCCAACTTGCACAAATCCCAATACAACTCATCTATGCAACTTAATTGGCCACTTGCCCCCACCTCCTTAGGACTTCTATAAATAAAGGGCAAGGTTCAAGCATATAGAGATAAAACTTTAGAGAGATATTATACGCTTGTAATTGAGAGAGAATTAAGAGAGAAAATTAAGAGAAACTTTCACTTTTTTCTTGTATTCTCCTCCACTTATAACAAACTCTTTCCATCCTTAATAATACAAGTGTTCTTCTGATTCTACTTCTTCTTTAACATGTTTTCATCATCTATAAAGGGGTAAATCACCTAGCTTAGGCTAGGGGGTGAGTTTGTTATAAGAATAAACATGGTTTAAATTCCAAATCTTTTAAGCTTTATGCCTAGTGTTGTCAAATAAATATGCTTATCTAATATTGAACATGTTTCATAATCTTTGATGGTCTAAAACACCATAAAGATTATGAAACTTCCATTTAAATTTCCTTTGCTTCCTTATGCCAAGTATATGGAATCCTTTTGTAATTAATGGACAAGTTTGATATGAATGATACTAAGACCCTTTATGCCATGTATGATGAGTACTAAATGCATCATTAATATACAAACAAAGCACCTTAAGTGAGCATATATTATTCAACAACCACTGTTGAAAATGGATGGCTACGCTATTCATATAAAATTGGAGAGGCTTATTTCAAATATGGTCACATCTTGTGGTTAAGTGTAAAGTAAGGTTTTATTTTCCCTTGTCACCTACAACACTTAAATACACTATGTGCCTATATTTGAGAACTTTCTAATTGCTTATTTATTCTTTTAATGTGATGTTTGTATTTCCTCATTTGGTGGCCTAGTGGAGTTGGATTGGTCATATTTCCTCAAAATCTTTTACCACCAATGTCTAGGCCTTTTCTTGATAAGCAAATAAAAATTACACTAAAGTGAATAAATGAGCCGAATTGGATTCATAAAACATGGTTATTATAAAACAGTAAATGATCCCCAAAGCCTTTACTTTCTTTAAATACAAGAACAATCTTATAATTCTAAAGTTTATTTTAAACTTTCACAAAACAATTCACAATACAATTTTTAATCAATCAATATTTATTATAAGCTCGTGACATACAAAGCTTTCGCTCCCTCCCTGTGGTTTGACACTCGGACTTCCATAAGTCTATATTACAACTTGACCGCCTATACTTGGGTGTATACGATTGCATTATTCCACGCGCGTCACTCACTCAACATCTTTGATCAAGTAATATTGATATACAATTGAAGATCAAAAAATATATGAAAAGCTTCAAGGCAAATTATGCAAGTAAAGAATCGAAGAAACAATCTAAGCACTCAAAGACTCGTTGAATTAAATTTTGAGTGAGTACTTAAGATTATTGTAAAGTTTCTTATTTGATGAATTACATAGCTCATACATATTCATATAGCATTGAAAGATTGATCCAAAACAAGTTGGCAATTGAGTTCCTTTGAAAACATCACTTTTCATAAACCGGTTTTCAAATTATATTCATATTAAATTCTAATGATCATATTTTGAGTTTTCCCGAACATAGGTGTCTTAGATATATGTTTTTAACATCCCCAAAGCATTAAAATTGATTTTGGAGCTAAATTACAAAAGTCCAAAAATTGGAATTTTTGACTGATGGATTGTGACTCAGTCTACTAAGGTCCATCAGTCGATTGATGGATTGTGCTCAGTCGATTGATGCCTCAGAATATAGCCATTGAATTTATGATTTTTTTTCCATTTTTGGTACCAAACTTCTACCAAACCTCTAAAATGGCTATATCTTCTTTGGGACTATATTAGACATCTAAGACTCATTTTGAGTAACTTAAATCAATATAGAAACATATTTTTCATCTATCTTCATCATTCAAAGATTTAAGAATTTGTTTTGATCAATCATTCATTCTTTGAGTTATAAATCTTGATCAAATAAGATAACTCTAGAGTGAGCTTCAATTGTATCTTTTAAAAACTTGAGAGTTATTTTTCATTGGTGTGTATTACCAAACAATTTAGAATATTCATTTATGAAAGGTTAATCTCATAGAATAACAAGAAGGTTAATTCTTGTTGAGTGTTGTGAAAGGTAAATCACACAAGTTAGCAAGAGTGTTTCTTGTGTGAGCATTGTGGTAGAGCAATACTTGTGGAGTGTAGTGAGACAACAACACTTGTAGCAATTTGATTTTCACCCGGAAGAAAATCGGTTTTAGTGAAAATTCTCGGGGGCACTATCCGAGTGTGGACGTATGGTTTAGACAATCAAACCGCGATAACAAAATGTCTTGGGCTTCAATCAATTTAATCTTTCTAAACTCAATCTCTCTATCTCTAACCATTTATTTAATTGCTATATTATTGATTGAGATTACCATTTATCAATTGCTCTTGTGTTTTGGTTGATTGATTGTTTGATTTACTTGTTTTCCTTGATACGCTTGTTTAATTAAATTGTTTTGCTTTAACTTTTTTCAAAAACTTTCAAATTTCGCACTAAGTTTTAAAAACCCTATTCACCTCTTCTAAGGTTGATTTCCAACCAACAATTGGTATCAGAGATTGTACTCTTGTTTTGATTTAACAATCTTAGAGTTTGCAATCATGTCTTTTTATCAAGGAACCGACTTTTCCGAACGTGCTTTTATTTATAGACCGCCATTGTTTGATTGCAAAAATTATAGTTATTCAAAAAATAGAATGTGTACATTTTTGCAAGCTAGTGATTTTGAACAATGGAAGGTTACACTTATTGAACGCTATGAGATTACCAAAACTGACTAGAGGGAAAATCTTATTTTTAAATCGATATCTGAATATAATGAGCGTGATATCAAGAAAAGTCAATTCAATGCCAAAGCCTTAAACTCATTACATTGTGCATTGACTATGGATGAATATAACAAAATCTCTAGTTGCAAAACTGCAAAAGAGATTTGGGACAAGCTTGACGTTACCTTTGAAGGAACCTCTCAAGTCAAGGAGGATAATATCAATATACTGTCCATAATTATGAATTATTCAAAATGGAGCCTAGTAAATTTCTTACTTCTATGTATAGTAGATTTTCTATTATCACAAATGCTTTGTACCTTCTTGGCAAGGTTTATTCTAATGAAGAGAAGATTAGAAAAATTCTTAGGATTCTTCCAAAGAAATGGAGGCCTAAAGTGACAGCTATACAAGAAGCTAAGAATCTCAAAACTCTTAGCATTGATGAGCTATTGGGTTCTCTCAAAACCCATGAGAAATAGTTGGAAAGAGAACATGAAGTGAATGCAAAACCGAAAAAGACTTTGGCCCTCAAAGCAAGCCATCATGAGGATGACAATGAATCAATATGAGGAGATGAAGACATGGCACTTATTTCTAGGAGATTTGAGAAATTCCTAGCAAATAATAAGTACTCTCAAGGGAAGATCAACAACAATCCCTCAGCCTCAAAGAATTTCCATGATAGATTAACTCATCCAAAAGTTCATAATAAGGAAAGAAAGTGCTTTCATTGTCATGAACCGAGACATTACAAGTCAAATTGTCCGCTTAACAGAAATGAGAAGAGAGAAAAGAATGAAGAGTTTGTACAAAAGATTGAAGCATGCTCTCAATGGGCCTTGAAGCGAATCGGAAGAAGACGAATCCAATATCGATTCAAGTGATGAAGAGATGGCATACCTTTGCCTTATGGCAAAATATGGAGAGGCATACAAATCTTGGCCTCATATATAAAGCACACTTGGCGCTACCATTTTCTCTCTGCGGCCTTGATCCCTTTTTGATGTTGTCATAGGGGGAGAAAATGTGTGTGGGTTGATCAATGTTGCCAAGACTTTAATTGCTTTATTTCTTTAACATTTATACTTGTTTTCTTTTGAAAACTTTATTTGAGATAAAAAATGATTTATTGGTTTTAAAACTATCTCAAATATTTGTAATGCTTTTTAATTATCATTTATCTTATCTTTGCATAAATTGAGTGAGAGCATATCATTTATTCACATTCATATGCTATTTATGCTCATTAATGAAAACACACAATAATGTATTGTGATCATCAAAAAGGGAGAGATTGTTGACCTAGAAGGTTTTAATCTTATTTTGATAATAATAATATATCAATCATGTGTAATTTAACATGTGTGTTGAAATAATTATAGCCACATTTCATTGATCATCATACGTGGACCAAAACCGATAAATGCAAACCGAGATCATTTCTCTACAAGCATTGAAATCACATTGGATTGCCTCACTCAACATCTTTGATCAAGTAGCACAGATATATAGTTCATTGAATATCAAGATCAAAGGAATATATGAAAAGCTTCAAGGCAAATGATGCAAGTGAGGAATCGAAAAAATAATCTAAGTACTCGAAGACTAGTTGAATTAAATTTTGAGTGAGTACTTAAAATTATTGTAAAGTTTGTTATTTTATCAATTACATAACTCATACATATTCATATAGCAATGAAAGATTGATCCAAAACAACTTGGCAATTGAATTCCTTTGAAAACATCACTTTCATAAACCGGTTTTTAAATTAAATTTATATTAAATTCAAATGATCATATTTTGAGTTTTACCGAACATAGGTGTCTTAGATATATGTTTTTAACATCCCCAAAGTATTAAAATTGAGTTTAGAGCTAAATTGCAAAAGTCCAAAAATTGGGATTTTGGCCTGATGGACAACACCCATCAGTCGACTGATGGATTGTGACTCAGTTGACTAAGGGCCATCAATCGACTAATGGATTGTGCTCAGTCGATTGATGCCTCAAAATATAGTTGTTGGATTTATGATTTTTTTCCATTTTTGGTACCAAACCTCTACCAAACCTCTAAAACAACTATATCTTCTTTAGGAGTATATATTGGACATCTAAGACACATTTTGAGTAGCTTGAATCAATATAGAAAGCTATTTTTCATCTATTATCATCATTCAAAGATTCAAAAATTTATTTTGATCAATCATTCATTCATTGAGCTATAAATGTTATCAAAAAAGATAACTCTAGTGTGAGCTTTAATTGTATATTTTAAACACTTAGAGTTATTGTTCATTGGTATGTATCACCAAACAATTTATAATATTCATTTGTGAGAGGTTAATCTCATAGAATAACAAGAAGGTTAATTCTTGTTGAGTGTTGTGAGAGGTAAATCACACAAGTTAGCAAGAGTGTTTCTTGTGTGAGTATTGTGGTAAAGCAATACTTATGGAGTGTAGTGAGATAATAACACTTGTAGTGGTTTGATTTTCACCCAATAAAAAGTTGGTTTTAGTGGAATTCGAGCGCGGACGTATGGTTTAGACAACCGAACCGCAAGAACAAAACGTCTTGGATTTCAATCGGTTTAATTTTTATAAAATCAATCTCTCTATCTCTAGCCATTTATTTTATTGCTATATTTTTGATTGAGATTACCATTTATTAATTGCTCTTGTGTTTTGCTTGATTGATTGTTTCATTTGCTTGTTTTCCTTGATACACTTGTTTAGTTAAATTGTTTTGCTTAAACTTTTTTAGAAAACTTTTAAATTCCGTATGAAGTTTTAAAAACCATATTCACCCCCTCTAGGGTTAATTTCCAACCAACATATTCAGTTTAAGTAGAGACAATCATGAATAACGATACTCGAAAAATGATTTGATTTTATTAATGGAATGAATGGGTACATTAATAAGAAATTTCTCATTCTACCCCTAACCTTTATAATTCCGCTCCCTTTATCTCGTAATTTTCCTATCTCTTGGATGGTTCAACTAAACTTAATTAATGGTTTCTGCCTTAGCTTAGAGCTTCCTTCATCCGATATTTAGAACATCAGGGACTGTAATCTTCTCAAAATTAATCAAATCTTGGATTATGTGCTTCAAGGTAGAGCAATTACCAGTGTTATGTCCAAAACATTTGTGGTAAGCGCAGTGTTCTTTATCCTTCTAGCCAAGGGGAGCCGAGTTGGGGGGTGCCCGAGGTGCTAGTGGATGTAGAGTACCCTCAGCTTGTAGCATGGTTAAAATCTGACACAATGAAGCTGGTAGGCGTAAAAAATGTCTGTTCTTCTTCTACTGCTCTTTATTTTCGGCCCTTGTTCTTGCGAAAATGGAAGCTAGTTGTGCTTTGGTAAGACTAGGTTTGGTTGATGACTAGGGTGATCTTCTTGTACTAAAAAAAGGCTTTCTTAGCCTCGGTAGCTTGGGTAATTTTTTGTGAAGTTTGAAAAATGATGAACAATTTGATCTTTTTTTTTTTCAAATGAACACTATTGTTTCATTAGCTAATAGCATGAATTATTTCATTTAAATATGAGTTTGAATGATAATCTAAATTACCTTGCTTAACTTAGACTCATATTTCTTTATATTTCACGTTTCATATGCTAGATTGTTTTGGTTTTATTAATTCGGTAGTAACACTTAGATTTATTTTCATTTTGAGAAGATGATTTTTTGTCCAAAAATGATGGAAGTTCCTTTATAAAGCTCCTTCATAAAAATGATGGATGACTTTTATCTTTAATCTGTCTTATTCAATTCACATGGTAATTTTCAAAGTCATTTATTCGGACAAAAATTACCTAGTGTTTTGATTAAGTCAGATTAAAGATACAAGTCATCAAAGTATTACAAAGTGCTATGCTTTTTTCCTTACATTGGAGGATCTTTACGAAAGAGTTTCCATCATTTTTGGAAAAAAATTCCTTTTCTCAAAATGAAAATAAATCTAAGTGTTACTACTGAATTAATATTACCAAAGCAATCTAGCATATGAAATAGGAAATATAAAGAAATATGAGTTTAAGTGAAGCAAGTTAATTTAGATTATCATTCAAATTCCTATCTAGATCAAATAATTCATGCTATTAGCTAATGAAACAATAGTCTTCATTTGAAAAAAAATATCAAATCGTTCATCATTTTTTAAACTTCACAAAAAATTTTGAACACAATCTCTAGAATACATGGAAATAAATAAAAGAAAGCCAACAAAATATAATAAATGAAATGCATACCCCCCAACTTGAATCAAAGTTTAACGTTAACATCATGTTCTTAAGTTAATACAAACTGAAAATAAAGAAATTAAAACAAAGCATTAAAATTAAATAGATTGAGTTATCAGGATAATAAAAGCTATGACATGTCAGGAGGTGGGGATGGCAGAAATCAGCTAAAGAATCTCTCGAACTGTTGGCGTATAAACCCCTGCTAGGCCGCCATCTGAGCAACCATCTGTACCTCAACCTGAGCCTTGACCCGTGCCGTAATATCAGTCTTCAACCGATCTTGGCACAGTGCCAGTATCTCGACCCTCTCGTTTATACCAGTAAACCCTGTTTGGATCATTGTATTCATCTGCCCAAGCTGTGTGCGGACCAATTCCATGTTCGGGTCGGGTTGGATGTCTATTGACCCCGTGCTCGTCCTTTAACAATGCCTCGAGCTTTATGGAGCATCATGAACAGCTTCTTCAGACCCCTCTTCCTCTTCATCATCAACTAGCAGTTGTGCAACTGAAGAATTTGGTTGGTTCCTCAATTGGCCGGCTGTTCGAGCTTGGGTGGACTTGTTGATGGGCAAGCGCTGTGATTTCTTTTGGTCGGTATCCCTTTCATAGACACTGGCCTTTAAACACAACCGGGTTATTAAGATACCATATTTAATAGTTTAATTATGAATAACTTTGCTATAAACCCTGTAAATTCTCCTGAAAATGTATCGAAGCAAATAATACCGCTTATTAGTTACAATTGCGTACATAAGACAAACGTGATGCGGATAGAGTTGCTGGACATGGGAGGTTGGGTCTATTGCATTTGCGATAATGAGCCAAAAAATCTTATATTGGTCGATTAGGTTATTTCTATTAAATTGAGACCCTATCCAAGACATGGGTCGTCCACCCAAGAACGTGGCTAAATCACCATGCGTGGGATATGGTATCCTATCAGAAATGGGGAGGTCCTAGCTATTTTTTTGGCAAAATTAGAATTCTCGTGATTTCACTTAATACCTCAAGGTTAAAATTAACCGTTTTCCCACGCACGTGAGCAATATATGAATACGTAGTATTAGGCACATGTACAATAACAGCAGTGAATTCGCGACAAAGAGTATGATTGTAATGATTACCTACTTATCGCAAATACTCGATCCACCTTTGATGTCGCTTAAATGTCTCCATCTGCTGGAAATTGTCCAAAATGCCAATGAAAATAGGTCTCTCAATTACTACGGCTCGGTTCTTGAATGCGTAGTCCCACCAATCAAATTCTTAGCAACTACGGAACCCTCGGTAACCACCTCGCACTGCTTAAAGAATTTATGGCTTTGTGGGAGGATTAGAGGAGGCCATTAGTTAGAAATGAGATGATATAGGGTGGCTAGGGCTAGAAATTTCGAAGTTGGGGAAGAAAATGATTAGGGATTGAAAACTAAGGTGATTTGAAATGGGTTTAAGATTTTTGGGGAAGAAATTGGTGTTTTCTATGTGTGCATATGGGCGGGGAAGGTTTGATTTTTAGATTTAGGGTGCAGAGAGGAGAAGAAATGCGAGCTTGGAGGGTTTGGAGATGAAGGGAAATGAGAAATGAGGCTCAAAGTTACGGTTCCCTTGTTTTAATTTCAGACCATGATCAATCATGAAAAACAAATTTGAACCATGACCGATCATGCGATACCCATGACCGATCATGACCTCTATATAAGCATCTCTCCTCAATTCATCGATTTAATTGATTTATAACTTTCGAACAAGCCTGGCTTTCTCTAAATCAAAGTTAACCATCTTTGTTTCCCAGTATGATTTATGTTCTAATTCCATGGGAAAATGACATGATTTTTTGAAAACAATTCGATAGAAAGACATATCTAGAGTTGTTTTATACGCAGTACGGTAAGCCTAGAGCGCGTCGGTCAAACTTAGTGACATCTTTGCAGTTTGAGTTTACCGTTTTCTTTAGAATTTGTTTAATCTCCTTATTAGCTAGCTCAGCTTGGCCATTAGTCTGAAGGTGATAAGCAAGCAATACTTTATGGTTTACACCATACTTTCGCATCAAAGATTAAAACGATTTTATTGCAAAAATGAGTACCGCCATCGGTTATTATCGCCTTAGGTGTGCAAAAACGTGCAATAATGTGATCTTTTAAGAATCGAATCACAACTTTTTGATCGTTTTTCTTGCACGCTTGGGCTTCCACCCATTTCGAAATATAATCTACGATAACTAAAATGTAAAGATTACCATAGGAGGATGGAAATTGTTTCATAAAGTCGATGCCCCAGCAATCGAAGATTTCAATCATTAGAATGGGATTAAGTGGCATCAAATTCTTCTTGGAGATCCCTCCAAGCATTTGATAACTCGAACATACTTTGCAATAGCATTGTGCGCCCTTAAACATCGATAGCCAATACAGCCTGCTTTGCAAAACTTTGGCAGTAGTCTTGTTCGATGAGAAATGTCCTCCGCTTGCTTTTGAGTGGCAAAAGGACAACACTAGCTCAAATTCTTCGTTTGGAATGCACCAGTGGATAATCTGATTTGTGCATTACTTGAACAAATAAGGCTCGTTGTTAGGTTTATACTTTTAGTTGGTTTGATTCCGAAGCTAAAAGCACTTTTTCCATTATAATTGTTTGAGTCAAATTGAAAATTTGAAAACACCACAATTAACGAAAGCTTGCCAAACATATCGGATGCACCGTATATAATTTTGAACCTAAGGTAACTTTGTTATATGGTTTGATTCAAAATATAGGTGGTGGTTGAGACTAAAATTCGAAATTAAAAAGCTTTTGAGTCAAATTTATTTTTTAAGTATTTTTACCGAGTTTTGCTGAAATCCAAAAAATCCCGTCGACAAAAATTATTGAGAAAACTTTTTTTTTTTTTTCATATTTAACATGTTTCATAGAGTTGCTTCTAAAATTTGAATCAACTTAGAAACCAAACGGATTTAATATGGTAAAATAAAAATAAAAATAAATATTAAAAGAAAAGATTTATTTTAAATAAATAATTAAATGTTTAAAGGGAAAAAGAAAGTTTGAAAAGTCAAAATATCATTTTGAGTAAAAGGACCCACGTGCCCATCTTTAAATCATGTGCAAGCCTTGCTTGAATGGGTGAAGCCCATATATTGCCAATGCCACGTGTAAGTGAGACCAAGGAAGGCAGAGCATACCTTTAAAGGTGGACCAGTACAATTTTGGGCAAGGAATTGAAATTTGAGATTTCGGACCGGTCCAAGATTTTTTGGTGTACCGGTTCGGCCTGTATTTTTTTAGGCACGAATTTTTTTGACCTATTTCAAATAGGATTTTAACTCTATATTTTTTCTATAAATATAACTATTGTTTTAGGTTAAAAATACATGATTCTAAAGAATTTTTTTAGGCAAAAAATATTCAAATGCTAGATTCAATTTTTGAGAGTTTTAAGGCACTACCTAGGTTTCGTTTACATGCCAAGGAGATCCTATTTTTCTTCAAATTTAAAAACTAATGTTCCAAACGTTCACGGTCCTACAGGAGTGTCTTTGGTTACGATTAAAGACGAGGTGAACGAAGTGGCTGACAAGTAATAAGGGAAATCGAAGACGGGGGTGAAAGATTGTGATCAAGTGCGTAGAAAGAGGTGATGGGCAAGCCGGAAAAAGCGGAAAGCGTTACGCCAAGCCAGCTGCGGTTGGATTCTACATTCAAAGGATTGATGGGACTGTAGCGTAAATTGTGGGGAAGCAATTTTTGTAAGTCATCGAGTCTGTAATTATGTTTTGATCATTATGAAGCACTATCGGTTAGTCCCGAGGATTAGTCCTACGTAAATAGGGATACCTCATAAATTCTTGGTGTTGTGTGATTGCTTAATATAATTGTTAGACAACACAACATAGGTTTCGACAGTAAAATTGATTAGACCTAAGGTTTTAATTCCGCTTAACAAATCTCAAGTTATTTTTGATAACAACCCTAAAATCAACCTAGGAAATACGATCCCTAATTTGGTTTCTTCACTCATCCCAGTAGAATCGGCCCACTTCACTCAAGAATCTATGTCTATCTTGTGCATTCCACTACGTTGGTATCTTGTTGGTTATAAGATAGTTAATGATGTCTACATACCACGGAAGTGTCGACATGATAATAATTGCTCGTCTGGAAAGGAGTCTTGAATTGGGCTTTCCTTGATGTTGTTGGTGAACATGAGCCGAGATAGATGATCGACTACCACATTCTCCACTCCCTTCTTATCCTTGATACTCACGTGAAATTCTTACAACAACAGGATCCATTTAAGAAGCCATGGTTTTGCATCCTTCTTCGTGAACAGGTATTTTAAAGCTGCGTGGTTCATGAAAATTACGATGGGTGATCCTATCAAGTAGGATCGAAACTTGTCCAAGGCGAAGACGATCGCCAGAAGCTCTTTCTCGGTCGTAGTGTAATTCATTTGGGCATCATTCAACGTCCAACTTGCATAGTAGATTACACCCGGTTTCTTGTCTTTCTGTTGACAAAGAACCGCTCCAACTGCATAGTCACTTGCATACCACATGAGATTAAACGGCAAGCTCCAGTCTGGTGTCTGCATTATCGGCATGGTAGTGCGCATATGCTTAAATGAGGTAAGGCTTCCTCGCACTTAGCATCCCATTCAAAAGGTGCATCTTTAAGGAGAAGATTGCACATCGACTTGGAGATGGAATTGAAGTTCTTGATAAACCTTCTATAAAACCCTGCATGTCCCAGAAAATATCGGACATCCTTCAAATTCTTGGGTGTGGGAAGCTTGGCGATCAACTCAATCTTTTCTTTATCGACTTCAATTCCCTTCGAAGAAATGATGTGCCCCAATACGATACCTTGGTAACCATAAAGTGGCATTTCTCTTAGTTCAATACCAATTATTTTTTCACACATCTTTCCAAAATCTATTCCAGATTAGTTAAACAATTGTTGAATGACTTACTATAGACGGTAAAGTCATCCATAAAAACTTTCAAAGTTCTTTCCACCAATTCGCTAAAGAGACTTAGCATACAAAGTTGAAAAGTGGTCGGTGTGTTACATAGTGTAAAGGGCATTCCTTAGGGTCATGATCGATCATGGAAGTGTTGTTCTTAATGATTTCAATACCATGATCGATCATCGGTCTGGGATTCTTCACTTCTAGTATTTTACAAGCTCTTGAACTTGCTTTCAATCAATCTTATGAAGGTTGATAATTCTCACACCTATGAACACATAAAATACTACACAAACACACCAACTTGGGCCACATTAGAAACAAAACATGCTAAGACACTAATCTCGAGATAAGTGGATAATTAGGCAAAGTTAGTATAACAAACGTGTCAAGCAACTCTGGAAAAGAGCTTATACATGACAATATTATACGTTTATCACTTGGGTAAGTTCCTCGTTGGTTTCATTAGCAACGCGCATCAGGACCTTGTATCGGTCGAAGTATTGGTGACCCATGCTGCTTTGGATCTCGAACTTGAAGTTCTTGACAATTATCCCTAACTACTCTTCCTCGGGGATTCTGTCGACTAATTGAAATGGTAACTCCCTTTAGCAAGTGATGAAGTCATTAACATTTTCATCTTTTCTCTTTTTGTTATCTCGAAATTCTTATGTGTGACATTGAGCTCATAGTTGGACTTATAATGCTCCATGAACTCATTCATTATACTTTTAAGTAAGCTATCTAGTGCTTTTTCAAACTCAAAAATCAACTGTGGGCTGGTCCAGTTAGAGTTTGGTGAAACCTTAGGACAAGTGATCCTCTTTCAATCCGTACCATTACATAGTTCGGACATAGGCTCTGATGTGTAAGTGAGGGGGAATGTTTCTGGAGAACTTCTCGATGTAGGGGAGTTTGAAACCAATTGGCAAACGGGCATCTGGGTAAAAGGACAGGTTTTGAAAGTCGGCCATGTTGTAAGCTTTTTCGACCACCCTCTGGTTTATGGCCTTCATCTGATCTTAATTTAAGTGTGGTAATGGCCTCATTCTCTTTGGCCTAATTGATTATGGTCTCGAGGTATTGGACCTTCTTTATATCTCCATCAGGGATGGCTTAAGGATTACTGTTTTGAAGGGGTTGGTTAAGTTCGGCGTTCAACCAAGTGACTTCGGGATCTTGCACCAGTGGTACATCGATGTTGGTAGGGGACCACAGGAGGTGGTTGGTTGATGTTGGGATGAACTGGGATAATGTATTAGAGAATGTTCGGTGGAGCCACTGGGCCTCGGGTTTGACTGCCTTCGGCTGGGTATGGATTTGGTTCTGGTTGGTTTGGTTCAGCAGGTGTTCTAGTAGTGATTAAGGTGTTAAGACGGGCTTGGGTGGTCGCTTGGTGATTCCTCATGATTGCTATAGACTGGGTTATATCCTGGATTAGAAGTAAAGATGTTCAAAGGTTAAGGTACCACCCTCAGTTTGTGGGAGAACGGGATCAGGCGGTTGATCCACTGCACAAGAGGCTTCATCATGGTTACCCTTAGTTTTATAGAGCCTGATTTGATCAATTGATTGCTCAGTGTTGTGATGAGGAGGTATATTCGGTGGTGAGTTCGATCTCGTGAATCGTCTGGTTTGGTCTTTGAGAGCCCAGCCAGACAATGTTATCAGCAGATAATCTGAGTATGGTGCAAAATAGGGAGAAAAAAATTGGGGATTGACCGGGAAATCAATATTTTGCCATGGGTTGCATAATTCTCTGAAAACAATGACTCGATAAGAAAATAACATCGAAAACCACTTTTTCGTGTTTAGGCAAAAATAGACCGAAAATAACTACTTGAGAGCCCCGTGGATAAGTTTAAGGTAGGAATATAAATTCTCGGGGTGCCCTTTTAACCTTCCATTTAAAAAAAAAAATTTTGGAAAACTTGTTTTGAAAATGACTTGTTTTTTGGAAAACATACTTTGGAAAATATTTTAAAAAATCGGGAAGTTCCGTCCTCTTAAAGTTGCTTTTTTATAAAAATAGTGATAGGATAAATTTTCATAGCGGGTTTTAGTGAGAAATTTCTACAGGCGAGGTTGATAACCTCTAGCCGTACTTACCAAAACCGAAAATTAGTTTATGCGTGGCAAAGCCTTTGATTCACTATTTCTCACAACTGATAGTCAAGAAAACATGAAAAAATCTTGTGTGCTAGGTTGACTCATTCTAAATGCAATGTGGTTCAAAGGGTAAGGTTTAGGCTCCCTCTATTTGGCTAGGTCTTGCTATATACCCGAAGGGCGAGTACGTGCAAAGGCCTTTTTGTAATAAGTTCCGGGAACATGACTGTTATCTTCACTCGATATACCTTGGTTGGTAGTTGGCCAAGGAGAGTGGAAATAAGAACTTTTGGTTTATGTTGACCCAGACGAGCCAACTCCCCTACTCACTAAGCAGTATTTTTCAGTTGAATGAGGTAATTTCACACTCGCGATAATGCATGATGATAGTGTGTGCGTATGAAATAACGATTATGGAGGTGTATTATGATGATTGCTTTAGGATTTGTTTGAGTACTTTGCATTTTTTATTTATGAAAAATTTTCCTCAAACAAATGATTACAAACAAAAAAGGAAACAGGGTATCTACCTAAATCGCATATATGTTATTCTATGACTAAGGCCGAATAGGAAAGCTTACAAATAGAATTCAATTATCCCCGCATATTCTACTCCTGTTTAGATTCTAATCATTTTAAAAAAAATTCACAGTAGAGTCGTCACTGTGAGAACTCAAGTTTTTGACGCAGGCCCCCCTTGGGCAGCGATCCCTCTAGTTTTTTGGTTTATTTGAAAAACGGTTTGTTTTATTATAGAGAAAATGTGATGCTTTTGTAAAGAAAATAAGAGTCGCCATTTTGTTTTACTAAACAAACAAAGTCGATGTGAAAGAGGAAATTATGAATTAAACTACCTCTTAAACATAATTACTACAAAACCAGTTGATTCAAAAATTCGAGGATTAAGTTACAAATCGGGAAGGTGTTAAGTATCCAATTTGTCCTTTCGGTCTCTAAGTAAGATATGCGTGTAATTATAATCAAACATTTGCAGACTTATTGATGTTATCACATATCAATCCGTAGTTTTAGAAAATCGGGATTTGGGTTGGGGATAGAAAGCATGTGCTTTGTAATTCGCCATTTGATTTTTAGAAATTAGTGTGTGTGATTTGAAAAATGATTTTGATAATGATAAATAATAAAACAAGTGTTTTTGGCAAAGTTCAGGATTTTTAGAAAGTAAATTTGATTTAGAATCAGATATCCTATAATCCTTGAGATTCGTTCGTCAACAGTGTACCACGGTTTAATTATTTAAATCGGCATTGATGAATCCAGTACTCTTATATTGGATATTTAGGTGAGCATACTGATTTATAGACTAAATGGGTACAAATGCTTAGTGATTCCTTCGTGAACCGAGATTGATAAAACTGAGATTTTGTAAAATTAATTGATGAAAATATGTATAAAATGGTTACAGCTCGATCCACTCATTTGGCTTTAAAAGTAGGTTTAAAATATGAAATATAGACTGATTTTGACATAAACGAAAACTTAAACATGCGATTGATCAATTATAAATGATAAAATAAAGAAACATAAATAAATAAAACTTGACTGCGATAAAAAAAAAAAACTTGAGAACCTTAAAAATGGTAGAATAATATTTTATAGTATTATTCTGGAAGTTTTGGAGTTGTCTCGTTCTTTAAATCGGATCAGTGCAAGTGTATTTATAACAAAAAGAGATAGGGAATTAGGGGAGTGTCTAGCGGACATTGTGGCCAAAAATTGAGTGTCCACACGATACTAAAAGTGAATGTCGTGTGGACACTGTGGGTAAGTGAGTGTTTACACGATAAACACTATTCACTCGAGACGGTTTTTGCTATATCAGCCAAATAGAGTATCGGATTGATCTGAATTTTTATTATGTTGTTCTACATGATAAAACCTATCTAATAAACAAATTTGAGCTCATTTGGAATTCAGAAAGGCCTTCATTTGATTACCCAAGGTCGACTATCAATTTCCTGAATTCTAGGAAATTTGGCTGTTGGATTGACCTAATTTTTGAGTATGTTTCTCCTTATGGAACTATCTAACAAGATTCAAAGTTTGAGAATGATAAAAAATCAGGAAGTCGCATTTTCTGAGTCTCACAAATTGACAGTTTTTTATTCCTGGCAGCTTTCGGTTATTCTCGTAACTTCTCGTCCGAATGTCCTTTTTGCTTCCTTATTTGACTTGTATCACATGTATATAGTGCATACCCATGTATGATTTCTCATTCATACATGTGCGTTCATTTGATGAGAAATGGGGTTTTTGCAAGGGTCGCAGAATGAGGTGTTCACACTTGGGAAATAAGACTTCATGATTTTTGATCATCCTTAAACTATGCAGATTGTTATATAGTACCACAAGGATAAGGAGTAACATCTTTAAAAATAAGCTTAATCCGACGGCAAAATTTCCAGGAATATAGAAAATTGGAAGTTCACTTCGGGTAATGAAACGGAGGCCTTCCTGAAGTCCAAATGAGCTCAAATTTGGTCAATAAATAGGTTTTATCATAAGGAAGAATATATTAAAAAATTAGGTCAATTTGATTCTCCTTTTAACCAATACAATAAAAATTGTCTTAGGTGAATAGTGTTTATCATGGGGACAAACACTTTGGCTTGTGTGTCCACACGACACACATTCGTGTGGATAAACACATTTTGGCCTGTTTGTCCACATGAACACCCCCCCCAATCCCAGTCCTTTTTGGCTATAAATACACTTGCATTGGCCTCATTTAAAGCATCAGATAACTCCAGAACTTCGGGAATAATACTTTAAAATAGTATTTTTTTATTTTCAAGACTCTCAGGTATTTTTATTGCAGTCCGGGTTTATTTATTTATCTGTCTTTAATTTTATCAATTATAATTGATCAGTCACATGTTAAAATTATTTTTTTTCTCAAAATCAGTCCAGATTTCATATTTTAAACCTATTTTCAAAACTAAAGGAGTGGAATGAGCTGTAACCATTTTTAAACAAATATTTATCTTGTAAATTTGCAAAATCTAGGTTTTATCAGTCTCAGCTCACGAAAGGATCACTAAGCGTTTATACCCGATTTGATCTATAAATCGTGGTGCTAACGTAAATATCCAATATGAGAGTGTTGAATTCGTCAATACCAGTTTACATGATTAAACTGTGTTACACAATTGATGAACAAATCTCGATGATTACCGGATATTCGATTCCAAATTGAATTTGCTTCCGAAAAGGCCCTGAACTTTACAAAAAACACTTGTTTTGCTATCTATCATTATCAAACCATTTTTCCAAATCACACATATTGATTTCTAAATTAAATCAAAGGGCGAAATACGAAATACATGCTTTCTATCCCCACCTCAAACCCCATTTTCCTACAACTATAAATTGATAGGCGATAACATCAATAAGCATGCGGATCTTCAATTATAATTACACACATATCCTACTTAGAGACTGAAAGAGCGAATTGGGTGCTTAACACCTTCTCGAAAAGGCGAATTCTAGGTAATTAACTGTAAAGAGAGAAAGCTGGTAGCTTACTTATAACATTCACTAAGGTTTTTGCCTTTGAGCTAGTATAAGCACAAACACACACACAAAAGGAGAACGTACTGGTAGAATAACATTAACGCTACCGGATGAACCTACCTTAACATCAAAATTCTTGTCTCTTTTACAAATTTTTCGTTACTTATTCAACTGATTATGCTTTCAACTTTCCTTATGACGAGACTTAATTCTTTTTGGCATCCACATAAAGCATCTTTAAACTCTAAATCCTTGTTTTGTGCAAAATTTACACATGTAAATTATTTGTTTTTAGTGGTCCGAAGTTTTTGTAAAAGACACTCTCATTTTATAATACCACGTCAGCTTTCTCTCTCTTTATTTTTTCTTTAAAATTTCAAAATGAAATAAATTCAAATATAAAATATGAATTTTAATAAAAGCTAAATATTTGAAATCTACTCATGAATGCCTATAAATCAAGATCCATTGTGATTATATAGATTTTTATAAAAAAATCTAGAAAAAATAACAAAAAAATGTTTAGATTTATATTTAACATGTGTTGGCCAAATGGAATCTTACTAGCAGTTATTTCAAAATTTACACAAGACCTTATAAAAATATGACTAGAGAAAATATTTTTTAGTGTTCAAGGTTTTTCTTTGGTAAAAGTAGGTTGACACATATGATTTACAAGTCAATTTTTACAGTACCATTGGAGATTTTATGACCATCGAATATTCACAGGTTACAGGAACTGAAGGATAAGTAGTAAAGAGATTAGGTTAGTTGTCAAATACTAAAACTGATATCACAAATCAAATAGTTCCATTACTCAATTAGAAAATATGAAGATTAGATGTATTGCATAGATGGAAAACTGACTCAATTGAAAACAACATCCAAAAAACCTATATTAAAGACATTAATTTATTAATACAAACACGACAAAGATCCATTGACTGAAAAACAAGACTCATAATTTAGATATCATCGTAAAAGAACTTCTTAAAATCTTCCATGTGAGCCACTTGCAAGTTCAACACAATATCAAACGAGTCATCTTCTTGAGAAGTATGGATGATTACAGATTTGCCTTCTGAACCTAAAGCTGCTGGTCCAATATATATTTCCTTTCCCCACCCAAAATCTGCACCATACATGGGTAGCCTCGTCCAACTATTGATTGCCATATTCGGGTTCCCATGAAAAGCCCCTTGGGTGCATCCAGGTGAATGAAAATTACGGTATTGAGATACATCTTGAAGATTCTTCACCAAACGCATTGATGATCTCAGGTACTCGTCGGTTGCCTTATCTACTGCTTCTCGTATTTTACTTGAAGCATAACTTAATGGGTTTGATAATATCTCTCCTGAGGTGCTTGTTGCTGCTGCTCGACACATTGCATTACCAAAATAGAATTTAGGCAATGGTGGTTCAATCCTGTTTCGAACGTCCATTGGGAAATATAGCCTTGTTGTTTGTTGACTCACGTGTCGGCGTGCCTTGCATGCACACCTCCACATATGGCCAGCAACAGCTTCGAACCTACTATAACTCCGCGCATTAATATTATTTCTACCATTGTTAGCTTTTTCCTTTAGTATGTCAACTTCTTTTTTTGTGAGCTTTAAGGTGAACATCATGGTTTTCTTCATTCTTTCCTCCATCGCGTCTAATCGGCCCACCAATAGCGGTGGAGAACTATACTCTGGGTGATCAAAACCTGGCGGCAGCAATGGATCATTGACTTGAAGAACTGTTCGATCAAGAAAAGGTGGGTTACTCAATTGCTCACCGCGTGCAATTCTTGCCCACTCAATAGTGAAGTGAGATCCGCTGGGTCCATCCACCATGATATGTGAAACTGCCATGCCTAAACAAATTCCACCGCAACTCAGCTTTGTGACTTGCACGAGAAGCAATGGTTGTTCGTGTAGTGGCGCTTTGGAATCCACTAGTGGGACTAGGGCTCGAAGTTCTGGTGTTGGATGGAAGTCACCAAAGTATTCTATAGTGGCTTCTGACTCGGCTACGAGGAACTGAGCTCCAATGGGGTCATAGTCAACCTCAAAACGTCCTTCACCTATACTGCGTAGGCGGCCTGCTAGTGGATAGAATGGCACCAGTACTTTGGCAAGTGAATCTTTTAGGGTAAAAATGAACGAGTCGAAATCTATAGGGCCTTGATAAAAGTAGACTATAGGTGCATGAGTTATGGCAGCAACTTGATCAAAGTCTGATAAACTCATTAGGCCATTTGGGGTATGCCCTGCTGGTTTTATAACAAAAGACTCAATCAGTTTCACCATTTTATGAGTTTGAGGGAGAGAGAAATTTTTATTATTTACTTTTGTATATGCCAATGTCTATAGTGCAGATTGTAAATTTATACTAGTAAGTGTTGGATGATTTGCCCACTACACTTGTTCAAAGAAGATGGGTAGGTTGCTTGTCTTTATTTTTCTTCTTTGCTTTATTATGCCAAGAGATATATACTATTATAATAAAAAGCAGAACATATTAAAAAAGTAGAGATAAAAGAAAATAATTGATTACTTTATGGGGCCAGGGTGCATGGGTATGGAGCACTGGTCGAGATTTATCTTTGGGATCTGAGCAATTCTAATTAACTAAAAAAATGAAGCCGCCTGGTGACGACAAAAAAAATAAATTTTTTTGGTGACAGAAGATCATGTTTCTTTTCTTTTCTTTTTTTATAAAATTATATAATTTATGCAACTAATCGAGCTCTTAGTAAAACACGCACGTGTGTCGAGTATAGTACATCATGTGAGCAACTTCTCTTGGGAAGCAGCGTTGCTTGAGTTTTTTCCAACTGAAGAACCATTAAGCCCCTGGTCTCCGGTATCAGTTTTTTCAACCTTTTCTGCTGGGAGACTAATTGCCACCTGCATCTCAAAAGAGTATTGTATTTAATTTTTTATCAAAAGAAGTAATTGCTTTTTTTTTATTTATTATAATTTTTTTTGTTTCACGAGGTGTTTTTTACCACATTGAGTTGATCTTTTGTGAGTGCGGGAATCGAACACGGAACATCCCATAAAATTGATCGATTCCCACAAGAATCCAGTGGTCGATAAGCGACCGGACCAACCCTTGTGATCATAACTGCTTTATTTCAATGAATAAGAACTAGTTTATATTATTTACCTGCATGTCAACATGCTTCGATGTTAATTCTTTTGGCCCGTCATCACATGCCAGCAATACTAAATCATTGTCCGAAATTAACTAGAAAAAGAAAAAGAGATGAAGAAGTAAAATTAACTCATCAATCTTGATTTTACAATAGGTATATATAAGAATAATAGCATAGGCAAAGTAAAAGAAAGGGTCCTCAGGATTTCATCCCTAGCTAGCGAGGTTGAAATTTTGATTTTTACAGTGTGTTTAATTACCTTGAAATATGTTGTTGCAAGAGAATAATGTAAGATAGTGTGTTTTAACTGTGTATTAAATGATTAATTTATAATTTATTTTTACACTATTTTTCAAATTTTTATATAGACAAATTGCACATCATAAATTTAGGGTAGTTGATTGTCATCAATTCGGATAACCATCAAACAGAAACAAACATTTAATTTAGGTGAAAATCATTTTACATGAAATTACTTTTCTAACATATATAGGAAAAGTCTGTCGATCAACTCCCAAAATATATTTCATTTATTATGTGAGAGGTAAACGAATTAAATTTTTTATAAAATTTGGAGAGAATGATCTCTATAATAAGTAGTTCATCTCCAGCAAATTTTATCAAAAAATACAAAAGGGAAGTAGGTTAAATAAAAATCTAAAATTTCAACGTCCATAAATGCGCATATACGTCAATTTTTCAGTTAACCCACTTTTCGATTGAGTTTTTTTATAAAATTTAGTGGAGATGATCTACCTATTATGAAAATCATCCTAACCAAGCTTCATGAAAAAAATTATCCATTTACCTTTCAAAATGAATGGTCCTTAGGTAACTTAAGGAGAGTCGAGAAGGAGCCTCTAGTTTAAAATATTAATTATTTGAAATTTTATTAAAATTAATCTTTAATTTCAATGAAAGTTTCATATCCTACTTAATTGTTATTGCATATATGTTAAGGTGAAATCATCAAATAAAAAATTGTTTTAAGCGTAACTTAGATTTTCTAAATAGAAAATTTTGTGATACAAAATCATCCTTAATTATATTTTCCAAATTAGAAATTTTTGCAAATAGAAATTTTGTTAAGTACTTTTTTTTATATGAATTCAGGTTTTTTTTTTCTTTTCCGCGCCATCTAACACGAGTATACCTACTTAACAACAAACAAGTACGCATAGACCGAAAATTAAATCACACGCGCTGCCTGTACTGAAATTACAAAAACCAAAAGAAATAGTCTCACCTTTTTCTTCTCAGCAATTGTTTTGAAACGCGAAAAAATTTCTTCAAATTTCTTTTCATCAAAGTCATATCCTAGCTGAATGGAGGAAGACGAAGAAAAAATATATATTAAACAAAGAGATTAATAACTAGAAAGGTAAAATCTAGATTTTAGATTTGAGAATCGCTTTGTCCAATCACAATAATTCTATGTAAAAGTGTAATTATACACGCAATGCATACATTTTTAGATTTGAGAATTTCTTTCATAGAACCACCGGCCACATCTATTAAATTTTTTGCATAAACTTAAAAGAAAAATTGCAGATGATTTATATCTCAATCGAATATTTTATATTTTGCCAAATATATGCCTAAAATGATTGTGATTTTTTTCCCCTTAGCACTAGGAAAAATATTTTCTGATGAGCCTCACTCTAAAAAATTATAAAAATAAAATAAAATTGATTAGAAAATATATAAATTGTTTTGACTCATTGCTACAAAGCCAACCTTATCCCAACCCTATCCCTTGGAATGAGAAATGTAGCACTGAACAAAACATTTAAAATTCTAGACAAGCATGTACGTTCGACATTAAAAAAAATATAACGTATTTAATGTGTCCATTATATATATATATATATATATTTATTTATAACATGGGTCTGCCATATATGACTCGTCCTTATTATAATATGATTACAACTAATGAGTATCAATCATTGATAAATACATTACTAGTTAGTGTCATATAAATATGTCTGCTCACAAAATATTATTACCTCATTAAATATTCAAAAATATTATTTTTGTTCACTGGATAAACATTATTTATATATTTTTAAAATAAATAAATAAGTATCTATTCACAAATGATCTAGTTTCGTTTTGAATTTCAAAATTTTTAACACCTAACCAAATTATCTAATCTAATATGAATAGACATATTATTATTTTTTGGGAGACATATTATATAGATAGTTTTATTTATATGGTAGACATATTAGTTTAATACATTAAAAATATTTAAAACAGACATATTACTGTGATACACCAGACATATTTAAAATAGACATATTAATGTGATACACTATAAGCAGGCATATATCGAGATGTAGAGCAGATATACAAAAACTCAAGCTTTTATTAAGGTTGAACAAAATTACAGAAGACAAAAGAAAGATTACAGAGAAGGAAAACAGCGGAGAAGAGAGAAAGAAAAAAAAAACAAAAGATGCCGCTTCCTGAGCCAACGATTACAATTTAAAGAAAGAAAAGTAAAAGCAAACAGTGCTTACACAGTAAAAGCAAACAGTAAACTTAATGATTTTACAAGCAAACAAAAGCAAACGAATTATTTTACAAGCAAACAAAAGCAAATGGCATAATAATTGCCATGGGACCCTCTGGTGGCGTGTGCTGGATGGTGGTGCAGGCGTTCGTCCAAAGTGATCCAAACTTTAATAAAGTTTTCTAAATAATAATTCTACTCCACTTGATTTTTCCCTTTGTCTTTTACAGGTGGAGCAGTTGAGTCTTCATAAAGACTGGCGAGCCATCTACCCATATGTGTAGTCATATCCTCATTTGGCTCCGCAAAATCCTCGTCATCAATATTAACCAATTGGGCTGGTTCAGATTTTATTTCAGATTTTGAATCTTGAGAAATAGACATAAAGTCTTCATCCATATCTAACTGACAGGCCAGATTTTGGAGAATTTTAGCTTTAAGTTCCTTGATAGGGGTATTTGGGAATTTCTCTTTAAGAGAGGCCAAAGAAGGAGTTTTAAACTCTGATTTTTCAATAACTTGCTTCTTTAAGAACGCAAATTAGACTAGGATCGAGATGTAGAAGAGATATACAAAAACTCAAGCTTTTATTAAGGTTGAACAAAATTACAGAAGACAAAAGAAAGATTACAGAGAAGGAAAACAGCGGAGAAGAGAGAAAGAAAAGAAAAACAAAAGATGCCGCTTCCTGAGCCAACGATTACAATTTAAAGAAAGAAAAGTAAAAGCAAACAGTGCTTACACAGTAAAAGCAAACAGTAAACTTAATGATTTTACAAGCAAACAAAAGCAAACGAATTATTTTACAAGCAAACAAAAGCAAATGGCATAATAATTGCCATGGGACCCTCTGGTGGCGTGTGCTGGATGGTGGTGCAGGCGTTCGTCCAAAGTGATCCAAACTTTAATAAAGTTTTCTAAATAATAATTCTACTCCACTTGATTTTTCCCTTTGTCTTTTACAGGTGGAGCAGTTGAGTCTTCATAAAGACTAGCGAGCCATCTACCCATATGTGTAGTCATATCCTCATTTGGCTCCGCAAAATCCTCGTCATCAATATTAACCAATTGGGCTGGTTCAGATTTTATTTCAGATTTTGAATCTTGAGAAATAGACATAAAGTCTTCATCCATATCTAACTGACAGGCCAGATTTTGGAGAATTTTAGCTTTAAGTTCCTTGATAGGGGTATTTGGGAATTTCTCTTTAAGAGAGGCCAAAGAAGGAGTTTTAAACTCTGATTTTTCAATAACTTGCTTCTTTAAGAACGCATCATCCTCAGCTGATTTTGTATTAATTTCGAGGAACTCAAATAAATCTTTTTTAATTTGAACTATTAGTTCAGTGGTATCAAATTTAGGCCACCATTTATAATAGTAGTCACGTACTAACAAAAATAACCCATTACTCCTGGTAGTAGTATTATAATTCCATTGAAATATCCAGGGAATATGATATTTTGCAAGAAAATGTAATAATGCAAAATTAGTAATAGGGTGTTGCTCCTTAATAAGGAGTCTGGGATGATTTTTGCTATAAGCAACAAATAATTCATATAAATTGTTCGGGAGAATATCCTCTTCGGGACCATTTAAAATAAACCATTGGAAAAACCAGTGGGGAAGAGATTCTAAATAAGAATCATCGCTTTTAAGCTTATCAATACGGAAAAACCAGGTGTGGGAATTATACTGGTTTTGATATAAAAAGGCCTTTTTCCAGGCATCAATATAATCCCAATAATTATAATAACGGGGAGCATTTCTATCGTCTGAATAACGAGTCTGTAATGCTTGTTCTTTATTCGGATTTAATCCCCATTCTTCAATACTAATTACGCCTTTAATAAAAGCTTTACTAAAAGCAATTTCTGGGTTAAATGAACCCACATTCCTGTTCATATGCGTAAATACTACGCTCTCCGTATCTTTAAGAATGGCCTCATAATATTCTCTAGTCTTTCCGCTAACAAGTGGAAAATCCATATTATTCTCGAAATATCTTTGGGCAATAGTCCCTGGGTTCATTGCAAATCTTTGATCTCCCTTTTGCAAATACAAAACAAAATCCTGTTGCGGCTTTTTTAAAGCCACCTGAACTTCCTCTTTAAGAGCCTCTTTAAAAGTCCCTGGAGACGGCGGTTTAACCTGAGAAGAGGACGCTTGGGATTTAATCCCAGGAGTACCAATATTTCTTGCAGGAGACCGTTGAGGTCCTCCTCTACCTCTGTTTCCTCTATAAGAGGAAGAGGAACCTGTTGGCCTGCTCATGAGGCCTTTCCCTGCAAAAATTCTCTAGTTAAGAAATCAGGAAGAGAATTTGATTCTCCTTTTATAAATTCTATTTTAAAATCAAATACTGATAAAATTGCTTGCCATCTAGCAAATATTTGTTTGGAAGCAATATTTTTTACATCTTTTTCAAGCACATCTTTCGCTGCCTGACAATCAATACGTAAGAGAAATTCTTGATTCAATAAATCTTCTTGGAAATCAGAAATACATTCAACAACAGATAATATTTCTTTTTTAATAGTAGAATAGTTTTTCTGAGCATCATTCCATTTTCCAGAAGTAAATCTAGATAATATTTCTTTATCAGAATCTTTAAACTTTTGTTTAAGAATACCTCCATAACCAATATTTGAGGCATCTGTTTCAACAATTTTAAAAGAGTAAGGTGAAACCAATGCCAAACAAGGAAGTTGTTTAACTTTAGATTTAATAAGCTTTACAGCAATAGTGTGTCTATCAGACCACGGGAGAGGATTTTTTCTTAACCTTTCATATAGAGGAATACAATCGGTAGCTAAATTTTTATAATAGTTACGAATATAATTTAGAGATCCTAAGAATCTTTGTAATTGAGTTTTATCACGAATTTCATCAGGGAATTTTTCTGCAAACTCAATGGCTCTATTAATAGGAATAATATTTCCCTTAGTAATTTCATGTCCTAAAAATCTTATTTTGGTTTGAAAAATACTCATCTTTTTAGCCGACACAACCAAACCGGCATTCTTTATAATTTTAATAAAAATTTGTATATGTTTAATATGCTGATCAATGCTATTAGAAAAAATGAGAATATCATCAATGTAAACAATAGAAAAAGTGCTATAAGGAGTAAAAATGTCATTCATAATATTCTGAAATTCTGAGGGGGCATTTTTAAGCCCAAATGGCATAACATTCCATTCAAAATGTCCAAACGGGACAGTAAAAGCAGTTTTATACCTGTCAGCCTCAGCAATTTGGATTTGCCAATATCCGGATTTTAAATCGAATTTGGAGAAAATAGTAGCAGCCTGTAAACGGGCTAATAAATCTTTCTTATTAGGGAGAGGATATCTAATCCATTTCAAAACTTTTTTTAAAGGTTTATAGTTAATAACTAATCTAGGAGCACCACGCTCAATTTCAGATGCCTTGTTAACATAAAAGGCAGTACAGCTCCAAGGAGAATAACTTTTCCTAATAAGGTTTTTCTCTATAAGAGAAGAAATCTCACCTTTACAGTGCTCTAAGAGAATAGAATTCATTTGAGCAGGTCTAGCTTTAGTAGATATATTTTTTTCATCAAAATTTTCTTCATAAGGAAGAGGAACAATATGTTTTTTTCTATTCCAGAAAGCGGTAGGGATATCACTACAGACTTCTCTAATAATTTGTTCATGTAAATTCTTAATAGTCACTTTATTTTTATTAATTTGAAGATTAATGTTCATAATTTTTAACTCTTCATGCAAAAATTCAATTTGTTTTTCTTTAAAGACAAGTTTATCCTTGACCTCATTAACTTCCTTAATACAAGGTTTAGTAATAAATTTAAATGTAACATATCTATTATCAAATTGAGTAACTAGACCCCTTTCATCCTTGGTAAAGGGCTCTATAAGCTTTATAAAAGGAGTACCTAATATAATACGCTGAGATAAATTTTTAATTAAAATAAAAGTGCTTTTTATGCACATGCCATCATTACAAACATAAGCATTGGATAATTTAAAATTAATTTTGAGCTTATTACCTCCCGCACTAGTCATAGATTCAGAAGTTTTTTCAAAATACTTAGTTGGGACTAATCCTTCCCTAATACAATTCATATCAGCTCCTGTATCAAGAAGAGCTATATCTTTAAGAATAAAATCTTTATCAACAACAATAGTAATATTTATGTACCATTTTTGAACAATAACTTGGTATATAAGGTTAAGAAAATTGTCACTAGTATTAGGGATATCAATTTGAGAAGAACTCTCAGTAATAGTAGACGATTTTTCCAAAATAGAGAGACGGAATTTAATATCTCTAACCTCAGTTTTTAGGCTATTAATTTCTGTTTTTAAATCCGAAATAGTAACCTCTTTCTCCGGAGTTTTATAAAAACTTTCAAGGATATTATGTAAAGAATATGGTTCTGTACTAGGTAATATACCTTTTTCAGTTTTAAACGTAGTTAGATATTGTTCTATAAGTTTACGTTTAACGTTGGTGTCTTCAACTTGATCTATAAGATCTAAAATAGACTGTTCCTCTTTAGTCAAAACATTAATACTAAGACCATTAGTTTCTAATATAGCCTTATAATAATCAGTCTGGGATTTGCAATTACAATCAGAATCAGACTCCGAATTATTGGAAGAGGCTCCAGAAGGAGATTCAGATTTAATGTTATTAACTTCTTCTTCTTCATTATCTTCTTCATTATCACTAGGGTTTAATAAAACCGCCATAAGTTGTCTTTTAAGACCTTCATCAGCTATTTCACTAAGCTTTTGCTTAGTCCAACACTTATTAGCATAGTGGCCAGTCTTGCCACATTTTCTACAAATAACTTGACTCATATTAGGCTTCTTATTTGGCCCAGGCTTCCTATTAGGAGTCCTAGAGGTAGAAGAAGGAGGGGCCTTCTTATGTGACTTCTTACGCCTTTTATGATGTTTTCTAGTTCTATTAGAACTATCAGTAGTTTTCTTAATCCTAGAATAAGGAATACTCATATCATAAGCAAACTGATCACAAAACTCACCTATTTCTTTACGACCAGTTAAATTTTGAGCTTTAAGTTGAGCTTTAAGCTTAATATCATTACACAAGGATAGACTTTCAGCAATACATTCACTAATAAGATAGCCATAAGTATAATCCTTATAAGGAATGGAAGTACCCCATGTTTTTTACTAATACGGTCTTTAACCTTTTGGGCAAATAAAGTGGGAAGACCTGCTATAAATTTTTCTTTCCAGAAGTCAGCATTAGCGTCTTCTCTTGTCATAACTTTTGAAAGGAATACATCTTTATACCATCTAAAATGGGTCAAAGTAGGACATTTCAAATTTATTAATAAATCCTTACTTCTATCCAATATAGTAGGGTGAGGGCCTATAAAATGTTGTACAATAGCAGTTAGGAGAGAATAAACAGCATTCTCTTCAGCTTTAGGTTGAACCTGGGTAATAGCCTGGCCTTGTTCATTTTTCGTAGTAACATTAATATTAACTATTTTTACAGAATTTTTAATCTCATTTCTCTGACTATCAGTCAGAACGTTATCCCACCAACCTCTTAGTTGGCCAGAAAAACCTGCAATCATAAATTCAGCAACACTTTTGTCGCTGCTACCACTAGCTTTACAAGCAGTACCATACATAGTCATTCGGTATAATTGAGTTAATATTTGATATTCGGACATACCGTCAATATACCATTCATAAATTGTTTTAGCACTAAAATTAACTGTAGGATTAAAAATAGCTTCTTCCTCAAATAACATATCTTGGGGGGTAGGACGCTGGTAATAAGTCCTAGTAGGAGCCATTTGGGTAGCCACATGGGTTTTACCAAACGTTATTTTATTTAGATCTCCTTCCATAGCTAATAACTCATTTTTAAATTGAGTAATATCAGAAAATTCAGTCTCATAATCGGAGACATCCTCAGTTTGAGTAATAGGGAGTATCTGTTTTCCATTAAATAAACGGAGTTTTTCGAATTTTTCAGTAAGAGCTTCAACTATCTCTTTGTTTTTATCATTATGCTTAAATTTCTCAGTAATTTCTATAACAGGTTTAATATAAGAGGTTTCAACCTTAGGTTTTTCTATAATAGGAGCAGGTCTCTTTTCTTCGATAGCTTGAACCTTTTCTAATGTTTCCTCAATACGAGTTAATTGACTCGCTATGGTTTGTATGTGGAAGTTGGTGTAATTATTTTGCTTAATAACCTTATTAAGATCATCAGGACCTATATGAGACGAAGTTATCCTAATATTGGACGAGAAAGCATTAGTTTCTAAGGTTTGATTTTCTCCTACCTCGATTTTTAAAGCTTCAGTAGGAGGATAAATAGACTGAATTATATTTCCAGAAGCAGTTTTCCAATTTTTATAGAAACTATCTATAGTACAAATATTAGGATAATCACCTTCATAATTACTATAAAACCATGTAACAAAAGGAATAACTTCCTCATTTTCGTCAATATGCTCATAAAATTTATTTTTAAAGTTTAATTTTTGTTCATCAGAAAATTCTGCAAAAAACCAATTTCTAAAATCAGAATATTTTTCTTGCATAAATTCTGCATTACAATCAGTATGCTTATAAGAAAAGTCACTTTTAGTGAGAGTCATAATTTGTTTCATAGCAAAACCTAATTCCGAAATAGTATCAGGCTCATTTTTTGAAGGTTTAGAATAAACACCATGAGGAATATTTTGCTGAGAATTAATAACTCCTTCGAATTGTAACTCACCATCTTTGGTGCCAGAAACTCCTGCTTCTAAGGGATTTCTAGAAATAGGAATACTAGAGCTAATAGTAGGGGCAGGTGTATAAAACCTTTGGCTTTCTGAATGAGAAGCCGAAGATGGCCTTTTAGATGAGGTAGATAACCTAGCAGTCTTATTATTATCAAATCTAACAATAACATCTCCATCATCAAATTGAAGAATTTCCTCAATTTTTTTATTTCCAACAGGGGTAGGTGGAGCAGCAGCCTCCAACAACCATTGTTCAGGTAATTCAATTTCATTCCATTTAATGGTTCTAGGCACGGCTATATCAGATTTTAATAAATTAGTCTCAATAAGTGTCGTTTTACCCTTAGGATCATACCTTTTAGCATTAGGGCTAAGGGTATTCATAACCTTATAATGGACTCTATAAGTAACATTTAAAGGCTCACTACCTTCTTTTAAATCATAACCACTCATTTGAATGTTTAAAGTTAAAACATCTAATAAATTTTTATCAGATAAAGAAACAGAATAATCAGGGAAGCAGTTAAAATAAACTGGACCATCACATAAACTAGTCTGAATTATTCCTAATAAGGAATCTTTAAATTTATTATGTCTACAATCACGTAAAGCAATTAATAAAGAGGTATTTAAACCAAGAGAAGTTAAAGGTTTAATAGCTACTTGTATTAAGCCAATATGCATATATTTATACTTATCTTTATAGCGTAAGATTTCATCTTCATGTAATAATTGCATATGATCAAGATTATTACCAACAGGAATGGTCTGTTCAATAGTTTTAATAGACATTGAAGAAATAAAATCAAACATTCCAGAATTATAAATTTTGTTTGGTTTAACCATAGGTAAATGCCAGTTTAATAATTTATTTTCTATATTAGAGAATTCAACATCATCAGTGTTCTTTATAAAAGAACTGGGAACATATTTTGAATGAGAAATTGATCTGCTCAACATATCAAGAGAAAAATATAATAAACAGAAACAATAAAATTAGCACGCCTGTCAACGATTTACGCAAACACAAATACCCAATCAAGCATTACCTTTGCTGTAAGGGTTAGGGCTGCAACGCGAGAATTTCAAAATTTTTAACACCTAACCAAATTATCTAATCTAATATGAATAGACATATTATTATTTTTTGGGAGACATATTATATAGATAGTTTTATTTATATGGTAGACATATTAGTTTAATACATTAAAAATATTTAAAACAGACATATTACTGTGATACACCAGACATATTTAAAATAGACATATTAATGTGATACACTATAAGCAGGCATATTAGTGTGATACACCCTGACTATCCCATGAAAATGATATACGTCCACAAAATAAATTCATATTGTAAACTACAAACCTACCTAACCATCGATCGACAAAAATAAAATGCAACATATGATAAAAAACCTAATGAATAACGAAATAATGTGACAAAAATCTTGACCGAATGGCAAGGAATATTTCTAAAATGCAAACGTACCTGACGCACCGAAAATACTTCCGTGCTTAGGTACGCAAGTGCAGGTTGTCAAGTTATAATACTTGGTAAGTCCAAGTGTCGAACCACAAGGATAGTCGAAAGACGATGTGGTTATTACGAGTCCAAGGTTTTGTTAAGGGAATTTAATTGGTTGATTTTAATAATTGATTTTAAAGTCTTGCAATAAAAATTAAAATGACGTAACAATAGATGAGAAAAGGTTAAGGCATTATAGAATTCATTTGTTTTGCAAAGTTAAGTAAAATCAACCTCATTCAAAGTTCTCAATGCAATTCCTAAGTGTTGAATATTTTACCCATTTCTAAGCAAAAGGGTGTGAAGCAAAAGCAACCCATTCCCATATAAATGCCATATAAAGAAAGGGTGTAAGCAAATATCAACACAAGTGTATCTCTCATTTTTATCTTGTGACAAAGGGTGTGAAGCAAGTGCAACCCATTCCCATATAATATCAACCAAGATTCAAACTTAAAATACACAAAAAGAAAAGGCATAAATTTAAACTAGGCATTTAATAACTCATTATTAGTTTTCCCTAGGCAAATGACTTGATTATAAAAATGGCCAACTACAATGACTTTAGCTCGATAAATCATAACATTTCATTTTTCTAAGATTGGGAGGTCTAGGTGGAAGTCAAACCATCCTACATAAACTTATTTGATAAATACAAATTGAATCCTTAAAATGATTAATGAAGTTGTTTATGACATAAATTTAAAAGATCCTATTTGGCAATACTTTAACTAAGAAGATGATGAGTCTTAAAATCACATAAAGTGTAGAAAGTACTCAACATATCATTAAAGTATTAAAAGATTAAAATCTCAAATTTATGGCGTTTCCATGAATATTCAAAAACTAATCATGCTTGGCAATGAAAAGTATCTCATTCAAAGAAAGAATGGACATAGGCTAGTAAGAAATACACAAGTGTATCATCTCCTCCTTAATGCTTGAGATCTATGTATACAAGGCATACAAAGTCAAATCATCATATGAAAATTATCTTACTAGCTTATGAATGGTTGAAAAAATGGAGAAGATGAATGATTCAAAAAGTATTTAACAATACTAACAATGGAATGAAAATTGAACTTACATAATTAATGCATTGCAAATTTCATCTTTTAACTTTAGCAAAGAAATTACTCCATAATAAATGTAGAGACAAGAATTATAAAAGTGAACTCTATTTCTCTCTCTAGAAAAAACTATTAAAAGCTCTCTATAAATTAAGAAATGAGAAATAAAGTACTCTCTCCAAAACAACAATGAAGACTATAAATAGGAGAGTTGTGTTGGATGCCAAAATTAATCAATGCTTTTTTTTTATTATTTTTGGTGGAAAATTCCACTTTCTTGGATGCTCTTTGGTCACATGGAGAATTCCACTTTCTTTCTTTAATCACATGGACATGGAGACTTCCACCTTCTTGGATGCTCTTTAATCACATGGAAAATTCCACTTTCTTGAATGCTCTTTGGTCACATGGAGAATTTCACTATTGTATTAAATACAATATTTCTTGAAATCTAAAGACACCAAAATAAACACAAAATGTGCCTTTCCAAGCATTGTTAAATACAAAAGTGCTACAAGACTAATCGCGAAATAAGTTGGCAAACCATGTAGTTTTAGAGAAATAAACGCGTCAAATATAAACGCTACTAGAGGAATCTATTGACACCCAAAAAATATCTTGTCCCTTTACCCTTTTTATATATTATTTTATTAATTTTGCTTGGAATTTATCTTGTGGGGAGATCAAATTTTTAGTTATCCACAATTATTATGAATTTTACTTTAATTATTTGTTATTTAGTTCATTTTCATTCATAAATTTTGCTAGTTATCTTCTCTAAATTCATAAATCACCCTTTTATCTCCTCGTAAACATATGTTCGTTAGGTTAAAAAACATAATCAAGTTCCAAAATTAGTTTTCTAACACCATGTCCTATTAATTACAATAATTGAACTGACTTAATTTGTGCATATTTTTCTATATTTTCTTTTTAATAAAACAATATCTATATTGACTTTGAAGCGTATGGTGAAAATTCAAATTTGAAGAAAAATATGGAGTTAGAACCTATAAGGGAATTTTTGTCAAGAAATATATGATTAAACAATGAATAATGAACTTTACTAACAGTGGAGTACAACCAAAAAATGAAAAGAACAATATATGGGGTGCAAAAGCACATTTGATCTACAATATGGTGTACAAATTTAATATTTCTTTTTTTAAAAAAAATAACCTTGTCACCACCAATATAGACCAGAATTCATAGCAAGTTTCATAACCGAATTAAATGTTTTTTTTATTTATATATAAACTAGAATTCATAGCACGTCTGATGAGTGTGTAATACCGTATACAATTTTTTTTTCTCTTATCCCCAAGCACATAGATTAGCTGGCACGGAATTGTTCTAGTTTAACCAAGGTCTCGAGTTCAAGCCTTGGGAATGCAATTGTGTTAAATCTTGGGAGGGAGAGTTTTGCCGCCCAATGTGGTCTTACCTGGTTCAAAGTGGTTTTCACACTTGCCACCAATAATATATACAATAGTTTTAATAAGATGTACATTTTAGAATCCTCTGGTGGATGTATTCTTCTTGAATGTTATGGGTTTGAATCCCATATTAGTAATTCAACAAACAGTTTCTTGGTAATTTTATGTGCCCACCAAAAAGTAAATTATCTGGCAACACATTACTATTATATATATATAAATATATATTTACAAGAATGAGGAATATGATATTTTTTTTAGATAGGTTAGTCTAGTTATAGAGGTGCCCATTTGAATCTGAGAGAAATCCTAGGTCCAAATCTCATCAGTGAGGGTTGGCGTGAGTTTTGTTTGTTTGTAATTAAAGGGAATTTAGAAACAAAAAACACAAAAAATAGTCTACTCATGTGGGGATTAGTAGTGAATCCATAATTTTAAATTTGGTGGGTGGGGCAAAACACAAGCATAAAAATAAATTGACATGAAAGTAATTAACATAAAAATCAGGCTTAAAATAAACTAACTATGGAAGACTGATAGGTGTCGCATGTTGATTTCTTCGTAGTTCTTTACTGATAATGTTTATTTTCTGTGAAATTAGAGTTTGTATTTTCTTTTTAATAGAAAGGTCCATGAAAGCACAAAAAGGTAATAAGTTTAATTTATAGAAAAAACTTGAAGGAGCCCATTAAATATTAGTATGTTTATATCTAGTTACTCTAAGGGCACACTCTACGTGTATGCAATAAGATATTTTATAATTCTTCGGATTTGAAAAATGTAATGATATTTGTTGCAGGCATATGTAAACATGTCCTTTTTTTATAATAAAGAATACCAAACTCCTTCTGTGTGTTTAATATATATTAGCGTTGGGGCACACTCGATCTGCATGTGTACAATAGACATTTAGTGATTCTTCACATTATAAATAAATAAATAAATAACACATTCAGCCTGGTAGTAACTAAAGGCTTATTAATAAAGGGCATGAGTTCAAATCTTCCCTATAATAGGGGGATAATATATTAATTTTGCGTGCATATTGAAAACTTTTTGTTCACTAAGAGCCGTAATTCAGGTTTGCGTGTCCTATTCTAATAATGTCAACACACAAGTATTACAGAATTAGTGTCAATCCGAACATAACCCGTTTGATTAATCGTGTCATTTATGTTAACTTGAACACAACCTGCTTATTTAATAAGTTACATGACACGATTAACATATTAAGATAATAATAAAAATTAAGTCTAATGTGAAAACAATTAACTTGTCTTATAATAGTTTTAAATTTTTAATAAGTAATAATAATTATAACCGAATACCAAAATTTAATATTTAATCAAAATAATATGATAATAATAACTTAGTGTCAAAATAGGTAGCATTCCATCACCCAAGTTAAAATATAAAATTAAACTTTCTAGTTTATACATCATAAAAAACATAATTACAATCATCTACTACTACTGATACTCAAAATAAGAATATACTTGTCCAAGTAAGATGACAAAATATAATATATATATATATATCTGTAAAAATAATCGTGTTAATTGTGAATCAATTTTGAGTTAGCAAGTTAACCCTAAATACAACTCGTTTAGTTTGCGAGTTAAGCAAATCTTACCTGAAATTGACTAAAATTGACACAAGTATTACAGAATTAGTGCCAACCCGAACATAACCCGTTTAATTCATCGTGTCATTTATGTTAACTTGAAAATAACCTACTTATTTTACAAGTTACATGACATGATTAACATGTTAAGATAATAATGAAAACTAAGTCTCATGTGAAAACAATTAACTTGTCTTATAATAGTTTTAAATTTTTAATATGTAATTATACGTATCACCCAATACCAAAATTCAAAATTTAATCAAAATAATATGAGAATAATAACTTAGAGTCAACACATATAGTATTCCATCACCCAAGCAAAAATATAAAAACTTACTAGTTTATCCATCATAAAATACATAATAACAATCTTCTACTACTGATATTCAAAGATATTCAAACTAAGAATATAATTGTCCAAGTATGATTTCAAAATAAATATATATATCTCTGCAAAAATAATTGGGTTAATTGAGGGTCAATTTTGAGTTTGTGGGTTAACCCTAAACACGGCCTTTTTAGTTTGCAAGTTAGCATATCTTACCCAAAATTGACCCGAATCCGTTTATGCTTAACTCAAACCCGCTAAGTTGTGCGTGTCAAATATTGCTGGTCATATTCTTCACGCTTATAATATACACAATAGAAACTCAATAAAATAATACTCGATAAAAAAATAATCTCAATAAATTAATAAATTTTGCTAGTCCCGAATCGGGCTCAAGAGTGATAAACGCATAATATTGTCATTAATATGCTCTTTTTCGGAGTCGTTTAACGCGTTTAACTCTCTAAAACAATTCGGTTTGCTAATTTATCTTGCGATTAGTCTCGTAGCATATTTTGTATTTAACATTGCTTGGAAAGGCATTTTTATGTTTATATTGTTGCCTTTAGATCTTGAGGAATTTATTGAGTAAAAGAAGAATGATCAACCAAGCAATTTTTGGCCTTTAAAGCAAAAAGTCAAGGAAAAGTCAAATAGTTGGATCAATCAAGCTCATTCTTTGATATATCAAGGGTTGACAACAAGAGTTGGATCTATCTAGCTTTTTGCTAGATCAATCAAGGAATTTTCCCCATCACTTGGATTCATCTAGCTCAAGCCAAAATTAATCTAGATAGCTTGCTTTGTCTTTTATGTCACTTCCGTTATTTTGCTCATCTATCTCATAGCTAGCTTGGAGACTAAATAGTGGCTCAAATCACTATCTCTTAGAATATTGTTTTTTATACAAAAGTGGCTATTTTCCAATGGATAAAGGGGATAATTTCTCTTGGATCTTTAGTAGAGAGAGGAGAAGGAGACAATACATTCATCTATATATATAGTCTCCATTATTGTATTGAAAAATTCTTAGACTCTTGGATTATTAATAGTTTTATTTACTTGTCTTGAATTTATCACTCTGTCTCTAGAATTTGTAATTTATTATCTTCATTAAAGAGAAATGGAATACACTTCTATAATTCTTGTCTCTACATTTATTATGGAGAAAATTTCTTTGTTAAGGTTAAAAGATGAAGTTTGCAATGCATTAGTTATGTAAGTTCATTTCTCATTCCATTGTTAGTATTGTTAAATACTTGTTGAATCCTTCATCTTCTCCATTTAATCAACCATCCATAAGCTAATAAGATAATCTTCATAAGATGATTTGACTTTGTATACCTTTTATACCTAGTTCTCAAACATTAATGAAGAGATGATACACTTGTGTATTTCTTACTAGCCTATGTCCATTCCTTCTATGAATGAGATACTTTTCATTGCCAAGCGTGATTAGTCTTTGATATTCATGGAAACACCATAAATTTGAGATTCCAATCCTTGAATGCTTTAATGATATGTTGAGTGCTTTCTACACTTTATGTAATTTTAAGACTCAATATTTTCTTAGTTAAGGTGTTGCCAAAGAGGATCTCTTAAGTTTATGTCACAAACAACTCCACTAATCACCCTAAGGATTCAATTTGTATTTATCAAATATGTCTATACCGGATGGTTTATCCACCACCTAGACCTCCCAATCTTAGGCAAAGGAAATGTTATGATTTATTGTGCTTAACTCTTTAAGTGACTATTTTCATAATCAAGTCAATTGTTTAGGGGAAACTAACAATGAGTTCTCAAATGCATAGTTTAAATTTATGCCTTTTATTTTGGTGTATCTTAAATTTGTATCTTGGTTGAGCATTATATGGGAATGGGTTGCACTTGCTTCACACCCTTTGATTACAAGATACAAAGGAGAGATACACTTGTGTTAAGTTTTGCTTACACCCTTTTTTTATGTGGCATTTATATGGGAATGGGTTGCTTTTGCTTCACATACTTTTGCTTAGAAAAGTGTAAGATACTTAACACTTAGGAATTGCATTGAGAACTTTGAATTAGATTGATCCTACATAATGTTGCAAAACGAATGAATTCTATAATGCCTTAGCTTTTTCTCATCATTTGATACATCACTTTAATTTTTATTCCATAACTTTAAAATCAACAATAAAAATCAACCAATCCACTTTTTTAAACAAAGCCTTGGACTCGTAATTGCTTCATCGTCTTTCCGACTATCCTTGTGGTTCGACACTTGGACTTACCAAGTATTATAACTTGATAACCTACACTTGGGTTCATAAGCGCGAAAGTATTTCGGCCACGTCAAAGAGTTAAATTAATATTTTCGCTATTTATAGGATATATAACACTTTTTTATAAGATCTCCTTAGGTGCATCAGTTACATAAATTAATAATTCATTTTTTGAGACATATTATCATACATTATCAAAATATGAGTATAATGTTTTTGACTTTTTGGTGAAATTTATGTTTGCCTCAATTTTATCCCTAACTTTTTGCTATACCCTAAACATGTCATGAATGCATTTCTCATTTTGTAAGAGAAAATTATGTAGTGTTGTTATTACTTTGACAGCTTCTTTTTGAGAAACATGCTCCTTAGCAAAAATATGGTCCTCAAATTATTACTTTAAAAACCAATATCACAATATTGAAAATGTAAATCTTTCAAATTATTTGTCTAAGCATAATATAATTTACTTAATTAAGTTTTTAAGAAGTAAAATCTAAGGAAGATTAAGAGAACAATATTATAAACATAAATATATCTTTTGACAAATTAATAATTAATTACTTATCAATAAATTAAAATATTATTTAATTAATAAAATTGATCGATTTCGGCCTTATTAATTTACTAGGATATACCCGTGCCATCCGGCACGGTGTATTAAAAAAAATCTAATAATAGGATAACAAAATTAACGTGTGATGAATTTAAATTGACAAAATCAATCAGTATTTTAAACCCATTGTCTAGTCTAATCTAACGTTCTGAACAATTGAAACGTAAGTTCAATATATCTGCATGCTCAAAAAACTAAAAGTATACCAGATTGAATCGACTCGTTTTAAACTTTTTAAAGAGTCTTTTAATCATAATTCAACCACATAACGTTAAAACAATTAACGTGTGATGAATTTAAATTGACAAAATCAATCAGTCTATTTTTTAACAATTGAAACATAAGTTTAATATATCTTCATGCTGAAAAAACTAAAAGTATACCGGATTTGACCGACTTGTTTTTAATTTTTTAAATAGTCTTTTTAATCATAATCCAACCACGTAACGTACGTCCTAAAAATGACAGATTGAGATGATCAATAATATATGAATACATAACGTATGCCCTTAAATGTTATACAATAAATTTTTATTTTTTTTGCATAATTATATAGTCATGATGGATCTTGTTTAATTGATCTTGATTAGTAGATTTTAAATATTAAAATTTTATTAAATTTTGAATTTTTTATTTTAAGTTATGGCATTTTTAATGTAGACAAAATTCTTAGTATGTGAGAGTTTATTGTGTGTATATTATTGGCGTGAGTGTTTTAACTTTGATGTGACATCTTGATGTGTGTATAAAACTCATCCAATGGTGTAGAACTAATGCACACCATAACATGTGTGTTTTTAACCATTATATTCTTATACTTTTTAGAAAAAAAATTGGTCAAAGATGGTGTTTTATAATATAGATAGAGCTTTAACTATAACATAAATAATCATCCACTGCTGGGGATAATGAAACGTGTGGCATACACAAAAAAATTATGTTGTTTGTCACGTCCACAAAAGTTGATAAAGTGTAGCAAATTAGTATATATTTAGCCCATTTATATAGGGATGGCCAAAAAAAACTCTGGGTTCGAGCCCGTCTAGTATGGAGGTAGAAAAGTGGGTTCGGATTTGGGTATTTAAAAAAGTCAATGAGGCCGGGTCGGGTATAGGGATTGGGCTCCTCTACCTAGACCCGTACCCGACTTAATATATATTAATATACATACATATATATACACTACAGTATATAAAATTATAAATAATATATTATATATAATAACTAGGGTATATTCGTGCCCGAGGGCACGAAATAGCGAAAAAATTAAATCTATGTTTATGGATAACGAAATTTTTTTATTTTTATCTACTATATCTATGGCATGATAATTCATTGGTAGTAAAAGCTTAAATTTTACTTCTTTTTTTTAACATAAAATTATAATAAACTCAAAACTTATTTGTGT
Organism: Lonicera japonica; assembly: GCA_021464415.1. NCBI lineage: Eukaryota > Viridiplantae > Streptophyta > Magnoliopsida > Dipsacales > Caprifoliaceae > Lonicera > Lonicera japonica. The sequence continues at coordinate 41,047 of JAKCWG010000755.1, forward strand.
TTTAGTAAATTGTGTTTTAAAAAAAATAGTTAAAGAATTAAAAAGAAATAGTTTATAAAAAAAACACAAGCTAATTAAAATTAAATAAGTTTTGAGTGCCCTCGGGCACAAGCATAACATAAAATTGTGTGTGATTTATATATTTTATTCACTTATTGCAAATAACAAAATGATATTACATTGTCGATCACTTTCCAACCGAATCGATCATGATCAGTTTAAAATTAACACAAATCAATAAATCGTATTCATATTCCAATGTCCACATCGGTAGGTTTGGCAATGGTTGTGTGTTCAGTCGTATTCAACTTGGTTATCTCAGATTATTTGTTAAAATAACAAATATAGTTTGAATATTATTTGTTAACCAAGGAAAAGGAAGTCATTCATTTAAATTTGAAACGATAACATCTAAAATTCGATAAACTACCATATGAACACGATCCAAATCAACTATTGACATGTTTACTGAAAATATCAATTAAGAAATACAAAAGGTTAGTAACCATTTGGGTTGGATATATTTCACACAAGAGAAAACATATTACTTATTTTATCACCAATCAATCTACATTTGTATTACTTTTTTTTGGTCACAAATTAAGTCTCACTTTTTTTTTCTTATATCTCAAATTAAAGGTTTCAGATAAAATATATCATTTTGAGGAAATATTAATATTATTATATTAATTAAAATTTTACAATTTTAAAAGTTATATGCAAGGGGAAAGAGGGGGAAGGGGAGAGTGTGGGGTTGGCGGGTAGGTGACAGGTATAAGTAAAGAGAGGTAATAAAGTGAGAAAAAAAAAGTGAGGAGAGGGGCTGGCCCAGTGATAGGCAACCTCCACCCTTGCCTTGAGGTCAAGGGTTCGACTCATGGGGTGGGAGGGGAGGGTTTTTCTTTATTTGTAGGATTAAGTGAGAGACTTAGACCTCCCTTAATTTAAAAAAAAAAGTGAGAAAAAAAAATGGAGTCTCTAGAATATATATATTTAAATAAAAATAAGTGAGGTGTGATTTTAACTATTGGATTAGATGAGAAATATGCATTTTAACCTTTCAATTGTCCATGTATGACAATATTCACACAAAAAAACCCTTCATTAACTCTCTTTACTTAATGGTAGTTAAACTTAATGGTTGAAACGGATTAATTTAACAAAATCCCAAAAAGGTAATTAATCGAAAGAAATTGAAAATAAGAATAAATTCATGTGTAAAAAAAATAGTGGTTTAACGTTGAAAACAAATTATCTGAATTGTATGTATTTGAATTAAGAGATTCAATGAAGAAAAATGCAGCTTTAGTGTAATTAAGTACATTATATCTTCTTGGTTCAACATTTCAAAAATGTCATTGAAATAAGTGAAATGTTAACTAGAAAAGTATCGTTTTAGAGTTAGAATAATCAGTCATAGCAACAAAATTACCTATAAAAAAATAGTTATCTAAGGCTGAAAACAAATTTCCATTGAATTGAGAGGTTCAATGAAATAAAACACAGTTTTATTTTCTTTTTCTTTTTTCTTTTTTCAATTATTTTTTTTATAACTTATATTGTTTGTGTTTTGGTTATTGGCAATTTTTTTTGTTAATTGAGTAGATAAAACTTAAAGCAAAGCTGTGAGAATCCGGATCCACGACCCGACCTTCTCGGTTTCTAGATTTTTTTGAATAAGAGAAAACTTGTTTTGTAGAGTAGCCAGTTTGTTTTTCGGGAAAACAAACAAAATATTGTACGAAGGACAATTCAAAAACGAACTATCTTTCACACATTTGAAACTAGAGATTTATTTTAAAATTTTACTTTGCTAGGGTTCGGGAACTACGTTACGAATTGGGAAGGTGTTAGGCACCCAATTCGCCCTTTCGGTCTCTTAATGGATCATGTATATAATTCCTATTTTAGATATCTTGCAAGTAGTTTGAATAGTTTTCAGAATAGTCCTTTCCGGATGAATTTAGTTTAAAACAATATTTTAAAATCAGACTCGAGCTTTGCGAGCGCCTACGCATTCATTCATAGAATGAAATCAGAGTCTCGTAGTTCCATTTGTTTGGAAACTGTTTTTGTATTTGGCTTTGTTTTGAAAACATGTCAAAACGGATTTTAGCTTTCTTGTAAAGTTTAGAAAGGATTTATTTTGAAAGCAGTGAACTTCTTTGCAAGTTATCTGATTTTCTTAATTAAAAACAATATTTAAATGCAGTATTAAAATCAGTAGAGTGGTAGAAAGACGCACGTGATGCGCTTGAAGAAGAAATAAGAACCTTGCCTCGATTGCCTTGCTTGCGTCATTCTCTCTCTAGAATTTTTTTCTCTCTAGAGCCTTCTCTCTTTAAAACTTTCTCTCTCAGAATTTCTCTAAAATGACTCGCTAATAATTTTGACAGAGTTTCTACTTACTAAAAACATTATTGAGTGTTGATGTCCCAAATGAGAGCCCAAGGGTCCTATTTATAGAGAAAAATGCAGAAAAATGGCCTGGGAAGCCGCGCGGCTAAGAGCCAGCCGTACGGCTAGGGCGTGCGGCTCGGGCTTGCCGCTTGAAGCCAACCGTACGGTTGGGAGCCAACCGTGCGGTTAAGGTATGCGCCAACCATGCGGATGGGGGGCGTGCGGCTGGCTATAAAAAAACTCAATTTATCTGACGGGGCACTGCCCCGCACCCCGCGACCTGACCGGGCAGGTCGATCCCCGTCCTAGTAAGCGAAGTGGCGACATGGTTGTGGTAGATTCCTGACGCGCTTGAAAAACAGGACTTTTCCTAATGGTCTCTTATATGCATGATGACTCAAGACTTTATGCAGAATGTTCGTTTGTATAAAAATCATGTTCACACGAGAGTCGTGAATTGGGGTGTTCACAGACCCTCTCGTCTCGGGAATCTTGCTCACAAGGATTATGGGACGATAATAAGAAGACAACAATTCACGACTCTCGCGTGAATCTCAGCTGGTTGTTTTGAAAATCTGTGAATCGAAATGTACCCTCATGGTAAGGGAATTTTGTGGTGCTTTAGGCAATGTGATCCACGGTTGACCTTCCTCTCGGCCAGGCTATCTCTGATATATCAATCTATTCTCCCGTTTACTCTCAGGGAATCCATCTCAATCCTTCTTCATATATTTTTTCAAGCTTATCGATGTTTACCCTCAACTTGTGGGATGCATCAATCTTACCATTTACCCTCTGAATGGCATATTCTCAGGAACACTTCTCATTCTTTGCAATGCGTTGGAATTTAGATTCTTTCAGAATGACACCTTCTTGACTTCGTCGTGACGAAACTTCCCATTCTTTTGGGGAAGAAATGGTTACCAATAGTAGCGGGGTTTGCTCCTATCGCACTATCTTGTTATCATAACCATGTGGTAAAGCTCCCTAATTCTTGGGAGGATGTTATTGGTTACCAAGAGTGATCGGGTCGGCACTTGTCGCACCATCTTGCTGGCGTAACCGAGGTTGTCTATCAGGAGATATTCCTTCGTGATAGTTTTCTAAGAAATGGCACTCCTAGCCACCCTCAGAAGGAATGTCATATTAGCGACTGCCAAGAGTGGGGGGTCTGCACCTCTCGCACCATCTTGCTGGCACAGCTTGAAAAGGTTGAGTTAAGATTGCCAATAGTGATTGGTCCTTGCGATAGGACGTCATCTTGCTAACACAATCTGGGTTGACTTGTAAATTCCCATGGAACGCTTCCAAAAGGGAAATGAAGGTATGTTATGCTAGCGACTGCCAAGAGTGGGGGGTCTGCACCTCTCGCACCATCTTGCTGGCACAGCCTGAAAAGGTTATGTTAGAGACTACCAAGAGCAATGGGGTCGGCACCTGACGCATTTTCTTGCTGACATAGTCTAAGGCTGAACGTCGGGAGATATTCCCTTATGATGGTTTCCAAGAAATGGCGCTCCTAGCCACCCTCAGAAGGTATGACATGTAAGTGACTATCAAGAGCGAGAGGTCTTCGTGATAAGACTTCGTACTTGCTGACACAGCCAAAAGAGGTGATGTTAAGACTACCAAGAGTGGCGGGGTCGGTACCTGTCGCACTGTCTTGCTGTCACAGTCTAGGGTTAGGATTGACTTCATCAATAGGGTTTTCTTCGTAATCATATTATTCCATCAACTTTATGTCACATCACATAATTCGAAACATGTTCTTGAGGATATTTGTCCATATTTTCTCTTATCCTTCGACGCTTCTCCTTGCATTGCCTCTACTCTTGGCCATTGATCATATATGCCTACTCATCTTGTGGCAAGAAAGTTATGCTAGAGAGAATATGGAAAGTTCAAGTGTTGCCTTTTTTCAAAACCTATTCTTACCTTCAGTTAGACTTTTCTTTTGTCATCAAGAAATTGGGTTGGTTCTCTTTGAATCTCAAACTTTCGTGCGTAGTGGTGGACTTAGTTCTCAACTCTACCCTTTGGCTTTACTTCTTTGAACATGGGGATAAAGCTCTTCTGAAAATCTCAGTTCCTTCTCCAGTTACCCTTTGGCTTATCGGAGGAAGGTGCTGGTCCTGCATCATTTTCTGTTTTTTGATGCCCTTATTGCTCCCTCATTCTTATTATTTTTTTAGAATGTCCGGCCCATTGTTTTGGCTTTCGGATCTTTCTTCTCTCCCTTTTTTTTCAGACAGGAGCTTTACTCACCTAAGATGTAGCCCTCCACCTTTTGGTATAGCTGTCACTCTTAGTGTGGCTCTCCCTACTGATTTTTCTTCCTTTCTGTTTTTCTCACTTCTCACTTGGACCAACGGGATTTTCCCTTTTCTACTCTTTCAATTTTTTGTTGTACCCGATTCATCTTTTACACCTTCCTCTTTTGCCAGATTTGAACTGTGTCTAGGAATGATCATTCCTCAAAGCTTGGCTCCACCATAGATCTCAGAATTCATCTTTTGGGCTTTGTATCTTACTTTGTCGTGCATGTGTTAATGATTCTCAGTCTGTTCATCTTAGAGAACTAAACCATAAAGTCTTTTCAGACGTCCAAGGAATCAATTTTTCAAAAATTTTGTTGAAACTTTGTTGTTTGGGATTACCCCCCACTTATTGTGTGACAAGGAACTTGTCATATAACAAGTGCCCAAACGACGGAGCGAGCTGGGCAACAAAAATGTCACATTTTTCCATTCAAACTTTCAAACTTTTCATTCTCTTCTTAACATATCTTTTCTTGCTCACACACTTACTTTTCGGCAATCCAGTTGGTCATGTATTTCATGATGATCAGCCATGACTGTTTCTGTATAACGACGAATGGGTACTTGTGGATTGTGAGGGACCCCCTGAGGTTGAATGGTTCTGATGGAGATTAATGTATCATCAGATAGCACTTTGGCCTTTATTAGAAGGCTATTCATGGTGTATAATGTAGCCTTTGGCGCACAAGATTCACCGACGCGTACTGGTACGTTTCAATTCAAATTTCTCGTTTGGAGAAAATTATGTGAATGTGTTGTTTATGCCAAAAAACATGAGACATGCATGCGATGTGGTGGGTCTGGTGGCCTTTTGCGCAATTTTGATTTATGAAAATGTTTTTGTAAAGTTTTCAAATTTTAATATCACCCCCAGTTTAAAATACCACCCAATTTTTATACGAAAATAACACATGCGCCCCATCTTAGAGTTCAACCGATGCTGGATTTTTCCAAATTACCACTGAATTATGGAATGTAACTCTTTCTTCGATGAGAGGCTTCATCCGTGCAATGCATTCTAGCTTGATTAGGTTATTCTACATCTTGATGACTATGATTTGTTGCACTTTGCAAGGCTAATAAGAGCAAATGATATCCAAGGATGTCTTTGCTTGTCCGATCTTCATTCCACTTCAACACGAACTTCCCCATGTGGCCTAACTGCATTCAATGCATCTTTGGTGACATCAGTCGCATGAGATGTGAAACATGTCTTTGGGGATACTAATTCATCAAAGCATCCGCATTTGGATGCGAATGTGAGTTGAGTTTTTGAAGATGCCATTCCGTCAAAATATCCGCATTAGATCTTCCACTCCATATTGATTTATCAAAGTGTCAGCCTTGGAATCTTCCCCCATAAACCTTAGAGCTATCCTTATCCCATATTGTAACTTCACTCAGAGCTTTAATGTCATTTGAAACCTTCTTTTCCAATGTATATTTAAAGTGATCCGCTCCCTCTTTTGTAATCTCCTTTAGAGTGTCAATCTTACTCGAAACTTTGCAGCTCAAGTATCTTCATTGGGCTCTTCTGTCTCAAGAGTAATTCATACTGCCCTCGTACCCTTTATGTGTTGGGTTTTTCTTTGAAAAAATTCTTTGGAATCATTATATTTATGTAGTATGGGTGTTTTGAAGCTCACTTTTATATGTTATTTCATGAAAATGTTAACGCCTTGTAATGTGCATTTTATTCATGAAAGTATTGGTTATTATATAACATGCTTTGTGCGTAATTTACCCCCAGACCCATGCAAATGCAAATGCAAAGATCGTTATTTCCAAAAATCTGGCAATTATAAAGGATAATTCATATTTTGTTTTGTTTCAATTGCAAGAAATCCAAAAACAAATTTGCTTGAGACCTTTATCAAGATTTTTCCTTTTCTCCACACCTTACCATATGAACTTCTCTTTACAAACCCTTCATTGTTCCTCGAACTGACTTGTGCCTTTAAATGAACTATTCTTCCAATTCTTCATTATCTTATTGTGGGTGAATGGGATTGCTTTATTAGAATAGACCGGGCCTAACGTCACTTCTCAGGTTGCCTACGTTCCCCAATGTTCTAACATTCCAAAAACAATCCAATATGGGGCTCAGGTCTTCGTAGTTCATGTTTACAAATGACAAATGAAAAATCTTTAATCATTGTTTTTCAAATTCTCCATCACTGGTTACAAATCTTTAATTTCTAGCTACCAATCTTCAATCACTGATGGTTTTGAGGAGACGGGTCTGGTATTTTTCCTGCTTGGATAAGGTCCTGAATAGTATGCCGAAGAGCCATGCAATTTTCGGTTGTGTGACCCACATTCTAATGGTATTCGCATCTTTCATTGAGGTTCCAATTAGTGGGGACTGGATTGGGTATCGGTCGTGGATTCAGCGGATAGATCATTCCTACATCCTTCAGGTCCTTGTATACTTTGCTTAGGGGTCCTGCCAGTTCTGAGAAATTCCTTTTCATGTGTCTGACTCGGTTTACCCCCTATTGTTGCTGTAATCCTGGTATCCTGAATGAGAAATGTTGGTGAGTGTGGTGAAAGGATTGGCAGAATAGTCAATATTGCTCTGAACAAAAGGGTTGTATGTCGAAATCTGGTTCGTAACCGGGGTTGAAGCTTTCTTGTATTATGCACTTGACTTTCTTACTTCATCTTGTTTAGCCAATTCTTCTTCTATCTCATTTCCCAAGTGCAACAAGGCTTTGAAGCGATCAAAGAATTGGTGACCCATCTTATTTCGAATTTCAGGCTTCAAATTCTTGACGGTCATTCCCAATTGCTCCTTTTCATCCATCCGTTCCACCATTTGTGCAGCGAGTGCCCTCCACCTTGTGACAAATTCACTCAAACTTTCATCATCTTTCTACTTTGCCATTTCAAGATGTTTACGAGTAATCTTTAATTCTTCGTTTGTCTTGTATTAGGCAATAAACTCATTCACAATACTGGTCCATGACTGCACCCGATGTTTCTCTAATCCCAGGAACCAACTTTGGGCTGAACCGGCTAGCGTTAAATGAAAAGAGTTAGCTAACTCAGCCTCACCTATATCGTAGATCTTCATCGCCCGTACATAGGATTTTAAGTGCAACTCTTGCGACATTGTTCCTTTGAACTTCTCTATTGCGGGCATCTTGGACCCAACTGGATAATGAGCCTCTGGGTATAGGTTATAGCTCTGGAGTTGTGTCAGGTCATTTGATCCCTCGACTACCTTTTGGGTTAAGGCCTTCAATTGTTCCTTAAGCTCGTCTAAAGCCTTATTCCTCTTCGGATTTACCTCTTGTGGAAGAATGGCATCACCCTGCACACTCACTGGACGCAGAATAGGGTCGTAGTATAGATCATGATAAGGATGATGTAGTGGTTGCCATTGTTGAGCGTGTTGGGCTGCTTCGGGTTGGACTTCTTGGTGTAGCCAATTCTCGATCAGATCAGGTCGCCTATGTGGAGTATGTGGTTCAATAGGAGTTGTAATATTAGAGTGAACCGATAGTGGCGAGGGTGGTACAGGCGGGGCCTCTTTCATTGGCTCATTCACAACTGGTTGACCATGAATAAATGGTGGCATAGGTGGTGCAGGCGATGTCTCTTTTGTTGGCTCATTCATAACCCGTCGACCTATGTCTATCTCCTCCAGCCGAGCCTTGGTAGTTCGTTGATCATCTAATAACAATGCTAGGTTCTTGCTAATTTCTCCGAGCATTCGGTACATTTCTTCCGGGGTTGGTATGGTTATATTGTCGGACCCTAATACAGTGTTTGTTGGATCCACAGAAGTATGCCCTGGCGGCATTCCCCGGTTAATATTCTACTGAGACACCCCTTGATTTTGGTAGGAAGGACTCGGTGGCAGATCCACTGCAGTGAAAGAGTTTCCAGTGACCCTATTCAAAGTTTGTGGCTGTTGGTGTTCCATATCAGCTGGTGTATCCGGTCGAACCAATCTACCAGTGCTATCCCTTCCTGCCCAAATGGAAGCCAGATCAAATATAAGTCTTTTAAAGGAAAAAAGGACAAATCCCAATGCGTATAAAATATTTCCCGAAAACAAAAGAAAATATAAACTTTTAATACTTGCCAGATTCCAAAAAATACATCGATCGAATGGACTTTTAACCACACGAAAACATTTTTCTTTAGGTGAGATAGAAAACAAACCGAAAGTGACAACTTGAGAGCCCCGTATAGAGGTAGGGTATGAACAAAATTCCATGGGTTCCCTGACCGTCTATAGTTTTGGAAAATCATTTTAAAAAGAGTTTTCAGGAAAATCATTTGAAAATACAGGAAGTTCTCTCCTCATGAGTTGCTTTATTCATGGAATTAGGAAAATTACGAAGATCCGATCTCCGTGAATTTTTACGGCAGAGATTGGACAGCCTCCGGCCGTACTTGTCGAAATCGCGATGGTATAAATGACAGGACTAGATTCTCACGACTATCGGTCATTAAAACAATGCAGAAAATCTTTGTGTTCTAAGCTAACTCCCCTATATGCAAGCGTGGTTTAATGGGGTAAGGTTTAAGGCTCCCTCCTATTTGGCAGGTTTTACTATATACCTCAAGAGCGCAGGTACGTGTAAGGACCTTTTGATATACATCCCGGGTACGTGAGTGTTCTCGTCACTCAATATACCTCGGTAAGTACTTGGCCAAGGAGAGTGGTCCTAGGCGCTTTTGGCTATTGCAGACCCGCAAGTCCGCGGCCTAGTCACGACTCTGGTCCCGAGGTTAATAGGATAAATTCACACTCGCGAAAATGCACGATGAGACGTGAGTGCGTGTAAAAAATAACAATATGGCGGTTCATTATTGATTAATGCTTTAGGGTTTGTCACGGTAATTTACTCAATTTTAATTATGAAAAAGATTTTTCTCACATAATTAGCAAATAAAGGTAATAGGGTATCCACCTAGATCGCTTCTATGTTATCCTAGGACTAAGGCTTACAAGACGTATATCTAAGAAATAACAGGAATTAAATATATGATCCATTATATTAGAGCTTAGTTCTCGACATCCCCAGCAGAGTCGCCACTGTGAGAATCCGAATCCGCGACCCGACCTTCTCGGTTTCTAGATTTTTTTGAATAAGAGAAAACTTGTTTTGTAGAGTCGCCAGTTTGTTTTTCGGGAAAACAAACAAAAGATCGTACAAAGGACAATTCGAAAACGAATTATCTTTCACACGTTTGAAACCATAGATTTATTTTAAAAATTTACTTTGCTAGGGTTCGGGAACTACGTTACGAATTGGGAAGGTGTTAGGCACCCAATTCGCCCTTTCAGTCTCCTAATGGATCATGTATATAATTCCTATTTTAGATATCTTGCAAGTAGTTTGAATAGTTTTCAGAATAGTCCTTTCCGGATGAATTTAGTTTAAAACAATATTTTAAAATCAGACTCAAGCTTTGCGAGCGCCTACGTATTCATTCATAGAATGAAATCAGAGTCTCCTAGTTCCATTTGTTTGGAAACTGTTTTTGTATTTGGCTTTGTTTTGAAAACGTGTCAAAATAGATTTTAGCTTTCTTGTAAAGTTTAGAAAGGATTTATTTTGAAAGTAGTGAACTTCTTTGCAAGTTATCTGATTTTCTTAATTAAAAACAATATTTAAATGCAGTATTGAAATCAGTAGAGTGGTAGAAAGACGTACCTGATGCGCTTGAAGAAGAAATAAGAACCTTGCCTCGATTGCCTTGCTTGCTTCCTTCTCTCTCTAGAATTTTTTTCTCTCTAGAGCCTTCTCTCTCAAATTTTCTCTCTCAGAATTTTTCTAAAATGACTCTCTAATAATTTTGACAAAGTTTCTACTTACTAAAAACACTATTGAGTGTTGATGTCCCAAATGAGAGCCCAAGGGTCCTATTTATAGAGAAAAATGCAGAAAAATGGCCTGGGTAGCCACGCGGCTAGGAGCCAGCCGTACGGCTAGGGAGGACTGCGGCTAAGGCATGTGGCTCGGGCTTGCGGCTTGAAGCCAACTGTAGGGTTGGGAGCCAACCGTGCGGTTAGGGTATGCGCCAACCGTACGGTTGGGAGCCAACTGTGCAGTTGGGGGGCGTGTGGCTGGCTATGGTTGTGGTAGATTCCTGACGCGTTCAAAAAACAGCACTTTTCCTAATGGTCTCTTATATGTTTGATGACTCAAGACTTGATGCGAAATGCTTGTTTGTATGAAAATCAAGTTCACACGAGAGTCGTGGATTGGGGTGTTCACAGAAGCTAAGAGAACCGCAACTCAAATATACTAATAATTTTATTTCATTTTTAGACTTTTTAAAATTATACTAAGTTTAATCTAATTAATTCCATAAGATAATATTTTTTTTATTTCTTTTTACCATAGGATTTAGTACATTAGTTATGTACGTCAAAAATAAATAAATTTAAGACAGCTAAAAAGGAAAAGAAAAACTGTAAATTAGAGCATAACTAATTATTCTTTCAATGGCATTTTTGAAATGTCAAACTAATAAGATATAATATACTTAAAAGTATCGTTTCAGAGTTAGAATAATCATTCATATTCTAATCATTTATGGTAAAAGTAAATGTTTAGGAGAAAATGGAGGTTTTTAATTTTACATTCTTCTTCAAACAAATAGTATACATATTTTCCTGATAATCAACTACGGGGAAGGGAAAAGGGAAACAGGATTCCGTCAAAAATAAATAATATAAATTATTAAGTCACCATATTTTTTTTTGTAAATCTATCTCAACTGGTGGTTAAACTTAATTAATGGTTGAGATGGATCAATTTAACGAAACCTCAAAAAGGGAATTAATGGTAAGAAGTTGAGAATAGCAATAAAATCACCTGTAAAAAAAAGTTATTTAAGGTTGAAAACAAATTTCATTGAGTTTTTTATGGAATTAATTAGATGATTTGTGTTTTTTATGGAATTAATTAGATTAAACTTAATATAATTTTAAAAAGTCTAAAAATGAAACAAAGTAATTAGTATATCTGAGTTACGGTTTCCTTAGTTTCGCTCTACGTTTTATCTACTCAATTAACAAAAAAAAATTGCCAATAACTAAAAAAAAAGTTAAAAAAAGTAAAACATAAAACTAATAAAATAGTTAATTTTACATAGAAGAAGATTTAAAGAGGGTGTTAAATAAATATCCTTATGCTAATTAGCTCTTGTATCAAAATAGTAAATTACCTTATTAATTTTAAAATTGTATCAAAACATAACTAAATAAATTAATATTCTAAATGTATCAAATTATGTGCCATTGGATTGTTGAATCAATCTTGACCATTGGATTGTTGAATTGATTTATGACCTTTGGATTAAAAAAGATAGTGGTCAAATCAACGAATAGTATTTCCTTGATTTGTATTATAGATATGCACGTTGCATGATGAGATTTATAATTTGAGAAATGGCTGGATGAGTGGGTGACTCAGTGCCAGTTAACATCTATTATGGCATTATCCCCTTCTTTATTTTAATCAAAACCAACCTTCCACGAATGATTCATGGAGGGTTGGTTTTGATAAAATAAAACCTAGCTCTCTTAAAAAATTAGTCTTTAGTGCAATTTACTTTTTCTTTTCTTTTTAAATCTTTTATTATGTTTATATATATATATACATATGGAGGAAATTACAAAATCCCTACTTGTCCTTCTATATTATAGCAGTTTTGTAAGTAGTAACAAGATCTACTTTGTGTTTATGTTAAATACAAACTCAAAAAATTAGGACAACTAGCTAGAAATTTTAAAAATTTACTAGAGTTGAGAGATAAAACAAATCGCACCTCTTAGGTGGAATTAGTGAATTCCTCTTTGGGTGGGATAAAAAATTTAGTGGGATAAATAATCTTTCTCGATATATAACCAATCCAAATGGACATAAAACATGGGATATATAATATAGAGTTATCATATCCATACCTCTTATCTTGTGCATCAAACGCAACCTAAATGGGTAAAATTATTGTTTATGTTAGGTAGAAGCTAAAAACTTCATCTTTAAGGGGAAAAAAGGCCTATACAATCATACAAATTGTATCAGTATTCCTATAATATGATTTTAGAATCATGTGATTTTGCTCTGGAGATTGATAGATTGATTCTCTTTAGAGGAGCTTAATTAGTTATGATCGTTTTCCTTCGATTACGTTGTTGTTTTTGCTCTGGGAAATTTTTCCTCTAGATTGCCAATTTTGTTTAGATTACATTTTATGTGGGGCTAATTGAGAATTTAAAATTTTGGGTGTTTATGAAATTTGGAAACTATGTCAATTTTAACTTCTTATTCTTCTAAATAAAAATAAAAATTAAAAATAAATTTGGTTCCTCTTCTTGGGTGTTATTTTTCAAGCTCTAATTTTTTGTTATAAATTGAAAAATGTACTTATAAGACTGAGAAAGCATTGGCTAGGTTTGCAATATATCTTACTCCATTTTTATTAGAAGGTACTTCCATATCTTGATGTTGTTTGTTAGTTTTCAGAACATAACATGCACGGTGATAAATTTTTTAATCTTTGGGGATGTTTACATGGTGATTTGTCATCTTAGGCTCCGTTTGATAATAATATGGAAAAGGAAAAGAAAGATACTTGATTTGGTAAGAAGTTGAAAAATAAGTTTGAGACATATGATAAGATGCTATCAATTTCTTCATTATTCTATGAGTGGATGTTGTTGGAATTATTAATCAAATATTAATAATTTAATTATGTGAGTGAAAATTAATTTACTTTTAAGGGATACTTGCTATGAAAGAACATGTCTTTTGAAAATTGGATAATATGTTTTTTTGGGAAAAGACTTGACCTTATAATATAATTAAGTGCCCCTTAAGAAGAGATGTGCCTTTAAGAGAAGACATGTCCTTTATGAAGAAACGTATCTTTTGGAAGAGTCACAACAAAGAGTACATTGCATTCTTTTTAAAGAGTCACAATCTTTCCAAAGAGTCACTTGAATTTCTATATAAACCCCCTTTCGCTACACCTTTAATCATCAGATTTTTCTTATCTCATATCTCTCCATTCCTCATGTCCATTTTATTCTTCAAATCCAATATCAAAGTGCAATAATTACCGATTCGCCAGGGCATACTTATTGGAGTGCTACTTAAGTACGCGACAATCGTTGTATCCTGAGAGATGGCATCTATGAGTCTGTAAGCATCGTAACCGGGGCGATACTGTCTTAAGGACATAGTGTCTAACACTAGCCTTGATTGCAAAAATTCGATAAGTTTTCCGATCTTTTTCTTGTTATATCGTATTTATTTTATGTATCTATTTTATTCATTATTAATTATTTTGTCACCAATTTATATTCGCCGAGATCAAATTACATAAGTATTTTGTCCAACAATCATAAGACAGTTTGTGTCAATGTAATTTTGATATTGGTGAATACATTTGAAACTCGAGAAAAAAAAATTAAAGATAAAAAAAACTTGAAGGTATGGAAAAATTCATTCTATACTAATATTGCATATACATTTTGGAAGAAAAAGTTTTCTGTAGTTGCATTTATATTTGAAAGTATGTTCTTAATTCTGAGCAAGAAAATTATTTGTTACTTAATGAGCTGATGTTAACTTTTTAAACAAATGAATTCTTCCATCGTGGGTATTTAGTTTGTTATATTATATGCATATAATTAGAAGTGGCCCATTAATCCTTAGAGGAAAATATTTTTAATAATAAAAAACTTAAAATGAATCATATTCTTTTTAGAATGATATGATTCCTTTCGTTATTTTTTGAGTTATGGTGATCACTGATTGATAGTACAACTTTAAATGATTAGTATATGCTTTACAAATACATTTGATTCGTCTAAGGGATTATGTTATTGCTTATTTTTGTTTATTGTTTATATATTTGTTGACGCACTATATTCCCTTATTCTATAAATTGAGACGGTTGAAATTTAAGTTGTACGTTAGAACAATAATTTAGAAATAGAAATAGATGTTTCTATTGATTGTGGGTCTTTATTATGGAATTATGTAATTTAAGTACAATAGAAACTCAAATAAATTGTTATTTAAAAAAATAAAAATAAAATAATATGTCAGCAAGTTTTGGTAGAGAATTCGGGAAACAGACGTTTGTTTCTTGATTTATATCGAGAATAACTCTTGGAAATTCAAATATTGTTGATCACGTACTTGAAATGGTTCCTACCATTTTTTGGCACATACATGTCCGTGAGATTTTTTATGATCGCATTTCAAAGGAGTACTAGTGGCTTACTAGACATAAGAATGCAACACAAATACATTTTTGTATAAAGTAAAAAGTAATAATTTGATAAGTATCATGCCATACATCAACAATTGTCCATTGATTACATTATATATATATATATATTAAATTTCCTCAACTTCTACCATTTGGATATGCCTTTTTGAAAGTCTCATTATATAAATTAGTAAGACCATTGAGTTGCTCCTTCTGGAGATTTATCAGACTCTCGAGAATAACCAACCAATTTTTTTGTAATTTCCTTTTAATGTTTAGCCTCCCAAGTATGGTTTAAAGAAAGACCATTAGAGGTAGGGAGTGCATAAGTAAGATTCGAATTCAAAATCGGTATGGAATTAACTTATTGATTGTTGGGTAGTGACGGATTCTCGTTGCTTGGTAAACTTGAAGAAATATAACATGCTGGAGAAATTGGACTATAATCAGCTTCCAATTCTTCCAATGGATCAAACTCCTTACTAGTATCATCATTTGAAATTTCGATATGACTATTTTGTCAATATATATATATCTTATACACAAGACGAATGTTCTTAATTGAAAATTGGGAGAAGGAAAACCTTTTATATAGGGCTTGCAAGTTACCGTTGGACAGATGTGAAAAGTTACAAACAATTAATGAAACCTTAAGGGAAGAGTTTTAGGATAGATTAAAATTACGACCAAAAATTGAAACTGTTTGGGAGTTATATCCCAACGGAAAAATAATCCTACTCAAATTGGGAATTTATATTTGTCCAAAATTATTATTTTCCATTTATTAATTGGATATATATTTATATAATATACTGATCTACTATAAAAAGCTGTAACTTTTCGTTTTAAGATCACTACTAATTTCAAAATTCCCCAAAGGTTATCTGAAAGTTAAAATATCTTTTGAAACGTACAGAGCTTTTTGAGTTTTCTAACGATTGGTTTGAAATTGTATTGACATATATATACATAAATCTACTCTTATTTTATTTCATAAAACCTATATCTGGTTAAAATTGTTTCTTTTTTAACAAACTACTTTGTATTTATATCGTTTTATAAACTTCTAGATAATTATTTTACTTTATGTCTTCAATTCTATTTAAAGTGCCATTATTTAAATATATATATATATAATAAATAGAGAAATTTGACCTTTAATTTTGTCTGTTAAGGTTCAGCAGTTTGGAGACTATTGGACATATAAAGTTCAAAACGGACAAAATTTAAAATTAGCAAGAAACAATTGGTGGTTAGATACTTTTTGTTTGTTGACCTATTTGGTCATTAATAGTCAACATTCGTTACAACCTACTATTTCAAATTTATGAATTAAAAATAAGGATTTTTTGAGTTACCCCCATTATTAATGCAAAACTCAAGATAACCCCATATTTTACTAATCCTTTGAGTTACCCCCTTGTTTCCACTGTTCCAGTTGCTTCATTCCGTTGAAAATGTTAAAAAAACAGAGGGGTAACTCAAAAGGATTAGTAAAATATGGGGGTTTCTTGATTTTTGCATTAATAATATAGGGTAACTCAAAAAGTCTTGTAAAAATAAATTTTAAGATTAAAGGTTATAACCACGAATTTAATAAATAAAAAATATATTGGTCTCATTTTTAGTTGAGAATAAATTTGCAAAAGTTATACGGCAACTAGTGAAAATTATAACCACCCTATAACTTGTTGGGGGACTATTGGTTTTATTCTCAACATGCGTCTTCTCAAATTAAGTAAATTTGAGAATTTGATTAAAATATTTGAAATGTGGGGGTTAAACAGGAAAGTCATACCTCATACCTCTTATTTGAAAAGTGTGATATTACACAAGTTTTAAATGTATAACGTTGAGAATGATTCTTTGATCCTAGCCTACAGAAAAGCAATTGAAATACAGTATTAGATTTTCTAAAAGGAAAATGAAAAAATCTTTAAGGACTAAAAGTATATAATAATGTTTGTTGTGATATTTTACCAAATGGTAAAAGATATGTCATGGGAAATGGATCAATTGTCAAAGAACCCATATACATGTATGGATTACTTTTATCATAAACTTAACTATGTAATTGTGCATTGGAAATCCTTGAAACAATAATTGCTTGTTAGATTATTAATTTTTACTTTGAGAAAAGTAATGAGAAAAATGTTGAGTGGCGTCACAATTTTAAAGAGGATATTCCAAAATAAATGATACCTTGTGACATATATGATGTAGACGTAGTACCATAAACAATTGTTCTCTTTTACGGTGATAACGTTAGGCCTAACAAGGAAAATGGATCCGCCGATTAGAGAGCAAAAAGTTTATCGTGAGGAATGGGATCATTAACATATTAAAGGAAGATTACCTTGATGACACCCTACCTAATGACTAGAGATCCCAAGATCTAGGTTCAAAGGGAAAACTGAATCTCGTGTATCTTTTGCCAGTAGCACTGATAAGATAATTATCTCCTCCAATTCTTATGATAATTTAGTGCTACCTGCATTGTTGTACAGATAAGCTATGCTTTTAATGACTTATATACCTTGGAAATTCTAAATGGGGTATAGCAGGATAGTCTTAATATAAGTCACCTATGTGAGTATGAACAGTGGACGCTTCTATGAGAATTAATAAAAATGCTAGATTCTCTAAAGCACACATGAAATCAGGAGTTGTTCAGGGCCAAAATGAACACAACAATGACAATTGATGATTATAAGAAGGTTTTATGTGTAAAGCCTATTGTCTTGGTTTACACAAATGGTTGACAGTTCAAGGCAAAACATAGTCCATTGATTCCACCAATAAATCCGATAGTCTTTCACAAGGGAAGATTCAAAGTTGTTCGGCTATATATCCCAATGCATATAATCTTATGTTGCACTCTTATACATT
This sequence comes from Lonicera japonica, assembly GCA_021464415.1. Lineage (NCBI taxonomy): Eukaryota > Viridiplantae > Streptophyta > Magnoliopsida > Dipsacales > Caprifoliaceae > Lonicera > Lonicera japonica. The sequence goes on from JAKCWG010000755.1 coordinate 58,905, forward strand.
TGTCAGTCCAAGCTCTATATTTTCGTTGGCCTTTTCATTTAAATATTTGTCTTTTTGACATTTTCACTCATGTAGGGAATTGTTGGAATTATTAATCAAACATTAATAATTTAATTATGTGAGTGAAAATTAATTTATTTTGAAGGGATACTCACTATGAAAGAATATGTCTTTGGAAATTGGATAATATGTTTTTGGGAACAAAAGTGACCTTATTAAGTGCCCCTTAAGAAGAGACATATCCTTTATGAAGAAACGTATCTTTTGGAAGAGTCACAACGAAGAGTCACATCCTTTTTAAAGAATCACAACCTTTTTAAAGAGTCACAACCTTTCTGAAGAGTCACTTGAATTTCTATATAAACCTCCTTTCACTATACCTTTAATCATCGGATTTTTCTTGTCTTATATCACTCCATTCCTTAAGTCCGTTTTATTCTTCAAATCCAGTATGAGAGTGCAATAATTATTGATTCACCAAAGTGTATTTATTGGAGTGCTACTTAAGTACGCGGCAATCGTTGTATCCTGGGAGACAGCGTCCACGAGTCCCTAAGCATTGTAACTAGGGCGAAACGATCTTAAGGACATAGTGTCAAAGACTAGCCTCGATTGCAAAAATTCGATAAGTTTTCCGATCTCTTTCTTGTTATATCATATTTATTTTAGTATCTATTTTTTTAAAATTATTTTGTGACCAATTTATATTCGATGAAATCAAATTACAAAAGTATTTTGTCGAACAAATGTTCTCCATCCTTCATAATTTTTTGTGAAAAAATTTTATTCCTTAACCACCAAAGAAAAAAAATTCATGGTAAAAGCCACAAAGTAAGAAAACATCTCACCACATGTCTCAACTTATTTTCTAATTTCTCAAAAAAATCAACTATTTCTATTTTCTTTTTCTATGTTGTTATCAAATGGACCCTTAAATCACGGATTTCTTCATCTATGTACTTATTATGTTTGACGATAAGTTTTTTTGGCATACAACTTTACCATGCATTGCTACTCTTAACATATATATATATATGAACTTACAGATATACGTGAGGGTTTAAGTTTCACCAAGTGTAAGTCAAATAAATTTTACACCCGTTAATAACTTTTTCTCAACATCATAATTCATCAAAATGTCTGTTATATTAGATCATTATTATAGATCAAAGATGCACGCAAAAATTAAATTAATCCGAGTTGCAAAAACCTCTCAGCATAATCATGTTATATATTAAATTTTGAGCCTTATAAAATTTAAGTAAAACTAAGTCTATGGATTAAATAGTTACAAATATCTAATTAATTTGAAACTTTGCATGTTTGATAAACTTTACAAAAATAGTTAATCCAACAGTAAAATTGATAAAGTATGAATATGAAAAAAAGTTATGAGTAAGTGTAAAACTATTTAATCTTACACCGACTTAACTGGAACCTTACCAAATTTAATATACCTCTTACATATACGTAACTCAGTAGGCCTCACTTATTCTGTTAGTAAATGCACCCGAATAAATATAACTAATTACTAATAAATCCATTTCATATAGGACTAAGAAAACAACAATTTAGTCTTTAATTGTTAGTTATTTTATCGGAAAGATAACAATATAAATTCAAACTACTAATTCAGTCAAATTATAACACATTATAATTAAGATATTTTAAAATTTTAAAAACATAATGAATTTTAGGAATGCCTGGATTGTAGGACAAAATTATTAAAATAGGAAAAATCAACTTGGGGCATAAGTGGAAAGACAAACAAATAATTATTAGTTATCCACTCTTTTGAGGCATTTCCTAATTTGATAAAAGAGGTGGACTAAATACAAAAACATTTCAAAAAATATGGCTAAAAACTATTAAGAAGTGTATACTACACAATTTTCTGTGCGATCTTGCTGTTGATTTTCCAAATCACAATAATAATAATAATAATAATAATAATAATAATAATAATAATAATAATAATAATAATAATAATAATAATAATAATAATAATAATAATAATAATAATAATAATAATAATAATAATAATAATAATAATAATAATAATATTGCAAGAATATCATGAAGATGCTTCTAGGATTAGAAACAATCTCTCTAGGTGAAATTTATTTCTTTAGGACAAGTAACTTTGCAAATCACAACATATCTTTGCTCACACAGGCAAAGATATGTTGCTTAGTAAATCATTATCTCTTCTAGACATATTATCTATTCTGGAAGGGATAGTTGTAGAAGAACTTGTAGATGCTTCTAGGATTAAGGGAGGTTTCCTAAATCTAGATTCATCAAAACTTATCCTAATTGTTCCGTCTAAATATTGTTTAATATTATCTAAATTCATGTAATTACTAGTTACTGGTTTGAGAAGGATCTAAATTTGTTTGTTTCGCTGTACTCGACAGGAAAATCTCTCTCTCTCTCTCTCTCTCTCTCTCGTGTGTTCCTCGTCCACACGTCTTAAACGTTCCTTTCCTTCTCTCTCTACCTCTCTTCACCATATAAGGTCCAAATTCATCATCTCTCTTGAATATCCATATTCATATATACATATATATATATATATCTAATTATAAGAAGAAGTAAATCTCCATGGTCTTGTCCAGCTTTCTATGTTAACAAAAATGCTGAAATAGAAAGAGGATCCCCAAGACTTGTAATTAATTATAAGCCACTAAACAAAGTTTTAGAATGGATTAGGTACCCATTACCTAACAAAAAAGATTTAATTAATAGGTTAGACCAGGCTTTAGTCTTCAGTAAATTCGATCTTAAGAGTGGTTTCTGGCAAATCCAAATCCATGAAGAAGATAGATATAAGACAGCCTTTACTACCCTTTTGGCCATTATGAATGGAATGTTATGCCATTTGGCCTTAAAAATGCCCCTAGTGAATTCCAGAATATCATGAATGATATTCTAAACCCTTATAGTCATTTTTCCATAGTCTATATTGACGATGTGCTCATCTTTTCTAAGTCAATAGAAGAGCATTGGAAGCACTTGAATTCATTCTCTAAAACTATCAAATTAAATGGTTTAGTCTTATCCCCTACCAAATGTTGTTTATTCCAAACCAAAATAAGATTCTTAGGACACAATATTCAATATAACCAAATTAGATCAAAAATTTTATAATAATTTTTGAATTCAAAAATTCAAAAACCTCCCTCTGATACCAAAGGGGAAGCAGATCAAGAAGATGATGAGAAAATATATGTGTACTTGTTTTATTTCCGTCGTTTTGTCCACGTTTTATTTGAATAAACTTATTGCCAAGTTACAAATAGTCTATCGTTTTCAAAACAAAAGGCCCGGATAAAACTATTTGTAAAACCAGAAGAGTAAGTACATTACTATCCGGATAAAATCCTGTTTTCAAACCCGGACCGGTAAAACTTACTTAGAAAATTAAATACCCGATATATCCTATATGTTTCATAGATTGCAATACGTCCGGTAAAACTCCCCTCAAGAGTTCCCATTCCATATCGAAATTAGTTCCATCATAAGATCCGCACTTTTACAAAAACTCGAGAAAACCGTCATTATCCGAGAAATAAAACAGGAAACACCATTTCTAAAGAAAACAACTCTTGTCACTTGTATTTGCATTTCTCAAAACAAAACATCGGATCTTGGAACACAAAGGTTTTCTATCCCTTTCCCGTTTTTCCCAGAAATTAGGGTTTTCACTCAAAAAGTAGTAGGCTATCAGTAAAAGCATCCAAGTTTTTCAACATAGAATAAACATATAAAGACCACTAGAGACCGAAAGGGCGGAATGGGTGCTTAACACCTTCTCAAACCGTAATATAGTTTCCGAACCCTATAGAATCCTGGTTTCGTAAACAAGTGTGTAAAGAAAGGCTTAAAAACCTTTCCTATTACACAACCATTTTGTACGTTTTCCCGCAAAACGTACTGGCGACTCTGAACAAACCCCTTTGCATCTATAAATAGAACATAGGGGCACTTGATATGAATCAAAAGAGACACACCAGCAAATGGAACGACGGAATCCGTTCCGACGTTTTAGACGCCCAACCAAACGGGGACGAGAACCCGGGGGTCGCATTTGCGGATTCTCACAGTGGCGACTCTGCTGGGGATCCTAGAAAACTAGACTCTTATATGTGGACTTTTGTTTTTCTGTTGAAAACTTGCTTTTACTGCTTTCCCTACTTATGTTAATTGATTGAGAAAAAACTTTTTTTCTGAAAAAGGGAGTTTTTCAAAAAATACGTAATCAAGATAATGATATTTGTAAACCCAACATTTTTCGCACGCACTATCACAAATCATTCATTGGTTCTACGAGTGTGAATTTACCCCAAACTCTCGGAAGTATTATAAGTGATTAGGGAGTTGGCTTGCTTGGGCCAACATAAACCGAAAGCATTTACTTCCACTCTCCTTGGCCAAGTACGCCCCCGAGGTATATCGAGTGACGAGAACACTCACGTACCCGGGAAGTATATCAAAAGGCTCTTGCACGTACCCGCCCCTGGGGTATATCGCAAGGTCTTGCCAAAATAGGAGGGAGCCTGAAGCCTTAACCGTTCGTACACCTGCGCTGTATATAAGATCGAGTCGAGTTAAAACACTTGTCAAACCGCCGTAGGGGATGTACCACCTTACGGCTTACTTTTCGACACCCTTTTAAAATCCGAGGCTCTTCTCGGCAATTTTTAGTGGTTTTTTTGGCAAAAAATCGAGTCACATCACAGTCTTCCTTCATCTTCGCCACGTGGTTTCGTCTACAGTCGTGAAGCGACGACAGACTGGAAGGTTGGGCCGGTCGAGATCACACCGGAAGAGTAGTAAGACCAAGCACACTTGAAATGGCTGATGAACGCGAGAATCGAGAGACAGATCATAGCCTAGCCGAGGCATCATCAGTTCAGCCAACCCTAGCCGAAATGCACCGTTTACTCATGACCGTTAGTAGGGATCTGGCAAACCTTACAAACGAGCAACAGGGTACCCGAATCCGAGTAGAAGAATTGTCAGCCGAACGAACTGCACCACCAGGGTTTGATCGACTACCACCGAATCGAGATCCGAACGAAGGACAGTCTTCACAATTGCTCCCCCCAGTTCAAGGAACCAATCCACCCCAAACAGGCCCTATCATAGCCGGTCCCGTTCAGATCGATCCCAACAACCAATGGGCCCCAGATTCAGGCCCCACTTATCAGCAACAAGAGCCACCCATAGTTTGGCCACAACCCCAAGCACAACCTGGATTTGACCCCCAATACCAGCCATGGCCACAAGTCCCCATAAGGCCCATTCCACCACCGGCCCCAGTAGCCCCTCCAAATGAATACCCAGATATCAACCGACTTCGGGCAGTATATGCGGAATCTGTTATAGCTCGGGAACAGCCTGACGAGGTGTCGAAAGAGAACGAAGAGATGAAGAAACTGAAGGAGCAGATGAAAGTTCTGCAAAGAGGGATTTCTCTGATAAAAGGGGCAGACGAGATCACTGATATGAACGCCTTCTCCCTCTACCCAGAAGCCAGACTGCCTCAAGGATTCAAGCTCCCTTCTATCACCAAATTCACAGGGACCCCCCCCCCCAAAACCCATCTCCAATCCTACATCAGATCCATGCAAGTGTCTGGCTGTGGAAAGCTGGAGCTGGCTCAAGCCTTTCACATGACTCTCACGGGGGCCGCCCTGAGATGGTTTTTTGATCTGGAGAGACACCACACGAAAACTTGGGGGGATATTGTCAAAGAGTTCATGACCAAATACGGGTCCAACGAGAGTTTGGAAATTACCCGTAAACACCTGGAGATGGCCAAGCAAGGCGAGAAAGAAAGCTTCAGCGATTTCGTCACACGTTGGAGGGAGATGGCCTCCCAAATGTCCAAGCGACCCGATGAAGAAGAGCAGTTAGAAATCATACAGAAGAACTTCACTCCAGCCATACTGAGTTGCATGGGGAAGCATGTATTCCCACACTTCAGAGCCCTGTTGAGTATGGGATCGCAAGTGGAAGAGGAGTTGGCCAAGAAAGCTGAAACCGATACCAAGAAAGCCTCATACACCGGGAGGAAGACAGCCACTACAACCGTGAATCAACTAAGCTCATACCCATATCAACAAAACCCGTTTCAACAGTCGCAACAAGTCCCTCCAATGAGTTGGCCTGCACAAGGAGACTCTTCAAACACCGAAGTCAAGAAAAGGAGGAATTTCTGCACCCTTCCCACTACCCTGGTCAAAAGCCTGGAACTACTCCAAAAGGCCGGATTGATTACCCCACTCAACTCGCGCCCCCACCAACCCTATTCCCAGCACCTGGAGAATGAATGAGAACTGTGAATACCATCAAGCAGCGGGCCATGACACGGAACGCTGCTTAGCTCTTCGTCATCGTATCCAGGACCTTATTGAAGCTGGAACCATCCCCGCACCCGGCGGGCCCAATGTTACCAACAACCCCCTTCCCAATCATGCTCCACCTGCGGGAATTAACGCCTTAACTACTGATGAAGAAGGCTTTGACCCCGTAGGACTCATTCGGGACGACTCAGCCTATAAGGCACCCGTTATGTTACCAGCAAAAGCACAAGTTGCCCCAGGCCTCAATCCAATAATCGACTAATGGATGGCCAAGATGAACTTCCTACCCGGGCAGGGCTAAGGAAAAACAAATCAGGGGATTTCGCAACCACTCATAATCAAAACCAATCCTGGGAAAGCTGGGATAGGATGGACCCAAGACAACAAGAAATAGCCGTGGAAACCCCGCCCCCCACAAGGAGACAATCTGTATGACAGAAACCTCCCCCGGGACTTTCAGTTGGTCGGAAGAGCCGGAGACATCAGAAATCTCAGAAGGATCAGACTCAGCATCCATCTGGATACAACAGATCACCCGCTCAGGAAGGGTATACCAGCCACCACCGATGGATGCCGAGAAATCATCACCTCCTAAGGAAGCAGGAGAAGATCGAGTGTTAGAACAGTTAAAGAAAACCCAGGCCCACATCACCATTTGGGGCCTCTTGGTTGCCTCCAAACCTCACAGGACCGCCTTAATCAAACTCCTTGACGAGGCCGTCATATCACCCGACTCCACACCAGAACAACTGCCAAACATGATCGGATCACTCACAATCCAAAGAAGTCTGTCATTTTCAGATGAAGACTTATCTCTATTGGGAAGGAAGCACAGCCTGGCTCTCCATATCACCGTCAGGACCCGAGGGAAAATTTTGCCACAGGTTCTCATCGACAATGGGTCAACCATAAACGTTTGCCCCCTGAAGACCGCTAGATGCTTGGGTATCCTGGATTCAGAGCTTTCTCCATCCGCCGTAACCGTCAGGGCCTATGACAAAACCAGGAGGGCCGTTTTGGGATCTCTGAAGCTCGATCTCATGGTCGGTCCCGGAAACTTTCCGGCCGACTTTCAAATCATAGAAATTCCCTCCAGTTTTAACTTACTATTGGGAAGGGCATGGCTACACGACATAGGAGCGCTCCCCTCCTCCCTACACCAAAAGATCAAGATACCGTTTGAAGGGAACATAATCACCATCCAAGGAGATCCTGAAAGGACCTTGGCAGATCTAGAGCTACCTGTTTTGGGAATCGGGAGCCAGAGCATACAGTTGGGAGGCTTTTCTTACGAGCCTCAAGTACAAACTCTCAGCACCCAAGTAATCGAATATCTTCCCCCTGACAATATCCCCGGTCTCAGCACCAAGATCACAAATATGCTGAGAATGATGAAATACTTGCCTGGAGCCGGTCTGGGAATGGGACAGCCAGGACTACTTCAAGCCTTGGAACCAGTAACAAGGTACGAAAGGGAAGGTTTGGGGTACCAACACACTGAAGAAGACGATCGACAAAAAGGGGGCCAAGGGCATCAGTATCCGAGTTTTAGCTCTCTGAACGGGTTTTTTTGTCAAAGAAGTGGAGGACTTCCCCTTTTGCGGTTTTCAGGAACCTTGGAGAAACAGCGACGGAGAAAACCTTCCAGGATGGGAAATCTTCTACGAAGAGGACCTATATGTCAAGGAAAACATCGTGCACAGTTTCTCTACCAAATTGACAATCGGGCTGAAGGAAGAAAATGAAGACAAGAAGGATGAGGAGGAAGAAATGATCGGGGATCTCTTCGACATCATGGCTCTGGGGGATAACGAGCCAAGGGACGACCCTGTACACCTGATATACGCTAATCCAGGCTACCAAAAAGAAGGGGAAAAGAGTGAAATTGTAAGGGTGAGAGGTGAGAGCGAGAGTAAGGCTAGGGAAGAGCCACTCCTAGATTTACTTTTTAAACTTGTCCCTGTAAATACTGTTAATGAAGAAAACTCTGTTTTGCGCTATCCTGTTATTCTTAATTCTGTAATTGCTTATATGGAGTTGGAAAGATTGAACGAACACCCTGAACGGGAGGAGCAGCGTATACAGAGCGAGGAAGGAGACACTCTTGTAATTAACCTCGGGACAGAAGAGGAGAGAAAAGAGGTCCGCATTGGGGCAAGTCTAAGTGAGACAGAAAGAGAGGAATTCACATAAACTCTGAAAGAGTACGTGGATGTCTTCGCCTGGTCTTATGCGGATATGCCAGGTTTAAACAGTCAGATAGTCATGCACGAGATACACACCAAGCCGAAGTTCAGACCCGTCAAGCAAAAGTTGAGAAAACTTACGCCAGAATGGTCCCTGAAAGTAAAAGAAGAAGTGATGAAACAACTGACTGTAGGGTTTTTGTGGGTGATCGATTACCCTTCATGGTTAGCCAACATTGTGCCCATTCCGAAGGCAAATGGGAAGGTTCGCATGTGTGTAGATTATCGAGATCTCAATAAAGCTTGTCCAAAAGACGATTTCCCATTGCCCAACATCGATTTGATAGTAGATAACACTGCCAACCACGCCCTGAAGTCATTTGTGGATGGTTTTGCTGGATATAACCAGATCAAGATGCATCCGGATCACCAGGAGAAAACAGCATTCATCACACCATGGGGAACATACTGCTACACCGTTATGCCCTTTGGGCTGAAAAACGCCGGGGCAACTTATCAGAGGGCAGCCACCGCAATTTTCCACGACATGATCCACAAAGAAGTAGAGGTTTATGTGGACGACATGATAATCAAATCAAAAGAGAGGGAAGGTCACGTACCAGCTCTGCGAGCCTTTTTCGATCGGCTCCGCCAGTACTAGATGAGACTCAATCCGCAGAAATGTGTGTTCGGGGTGACCAAGGGAAAACTCCTAGGCTATGTTGTCAGTAAGAAAGGAATCGAGGTAGACCCTGCCAAGGTTCAAGCTATCCAAGAAATGCCTAAGCCTCATACTGAGAAAGATGTTCGGGGATTTTTGGGTAATTTGCAGTACATCAGTAGGTTCATCTCTCAACTCACTCAGACTTGCGATCCCATCTTCAAACTCCTAAGGAAATCTTCACCGGGAGAGTGGGACGATCAGTGCCAGGAAGCTTTTGATAGAATCAAAGAATATCTCTCCAACCCCCCAGTATTAGCCCCACCACAAACAGGACTACCATTAATCTTGTACCTAACCGTCACTGATTCAGCTGCAGGAGCAATGCTAGCCCAACACCTGACTGATACACGGAAAGAGCAGGCCATCTATTTCCTCAGCAAGAAACTGTCCCCATTTGAGATGAACTACACACCATTGGAGAAATCATGCACCGCTCTCGTCTGGATAACACAGAAACTACGGCACTACATGCTAGTTTTCTCAGTCATCCTGGCATCACAGATTGATCCGTTGAAATACCTCTTCGAGAAACCGGCTCTCTCAAACCGAATGGCAAAATGGCTATTTTTACTCTCCGAATTTGACATCACCTACATGACCCAGAAGGCAGTTAAAGGCAAGATCATAGCTGATTACCTAACCCACAATCCAATATTGGGAGACATGCTAGAAGAAGCTGAATTCCCAGACGAAACCATCATGAATGTCGAGATCGATGAAGACTGGAAGTTATACTTTGATGGGGCCGCCAATCGAAATGGAAACGGGATAGGCATCCTGTTAGTCTCGCCAGACCAAACTCACTCCCCGGTATCATATCGTTTGGACTTCTTCTGCACCAACAACATGGCTGAATATGAAGCCTGCATACTCGGGTTAGAGATCGCCTTTCAAAAGGGTATAAAGAGAATACAGGTATACGGAGATTCAGCACTAGTGGTCCACCAGGTTCTGAAAGAATGGAAGATCAGAGATGAGAAATTAGTCCCTTACCTCGCCCGACTGGAGGATATCGCAGGAAAGTTCAAGCATGCGGAGTTTTACTATCTCCCCAGGTCTCAGAACAGTTTTGCCAACGCACTGGCAACCCTGGCATCTATGATCGATATCCCGAAGGGGATGGAAGAAATAACTTTTACGATACAAAAGAAGTCAGAACCCGCACACTGCACGGCCTTGGAGGTAGAGAATAAAGGGGAAGGGGATCCAACCACCTGGTTTTACGATATCTGGAACCTGCTGAAGAACCATCAGTATCCCGAGAAAACAGACAAGAAAACACGGGTCACGCTCAGAAGATTAGCGTCAGGGTTCATACTTTATGCCGGAAGATTGTATAAGAGGAACTACGACGGGACTCATCTTCAATGCCTCACCGAAGAAAAATCAGTCAGAATGATGGATTAGATACATGGGGCGATTGCGGACCCCATATGAGCGGACATACACTTGCCCGCAAAATCATCAGACAAGGTTATTTCTGGTCTACCCTGCAAACGGACTGCTCTGACCACGTACGCCGTTGTCACAAGTGCCAAATTTATGCTAAATCCCAGAAACTTCCTCCAAAAGAGTTGTACAACATGACTGCTCCCTGGCCTTTTGCAACCTGGGGAATCGACGTCATTGGGAAGATCTCGCCCAAAGCCAGCAACGGCCATGAATTCATACTAGTGGCCATTGACTACTTCACCAAATGGGTGGAAGCCGAGTCTTACCAGACCCTGGATGCCAAGAAAGTGGCCCGATTTATCAAAAGGAATATTGTTTGCCGATATGGGGTCCCACACGAGATCATCTCAGACAACGGCACCCACTTCGAAGGAGAAGCTAATACCGTCATGGAAGAATACGGTATTACCAGACACAGATCTTCGCCATACAGGCCACAAACCAATGGGGCAGTTGAAGCCGCCAACAAAAATCTGAAGAATATCCTAAGCAAGATGACCGACACCTGTCGAGATTGGCTGGAGAAACTACCATATGCATTGTGGGGATACCGCACCACCGAGAGGGTTTCCACCGGGGCAACCCCGTTCTCTCTTACATACGGGATGGAAGCAGTCCTCCCTGTTGAGTTAGAGGTTCCCTCCCTCAGGGTAATGCTAGAAAATCAGGTCAATGAACTGGAGTGGGTCCAGGCACGTTATAACGAGCTAGCCCTACTAGATGAAAAAAGATTAAAAGCCGCATACCACCATCAGGGGTATCAGAAGAGAATCGCTCGAGCATTTAACCAGAAAGTGAGGACTCGGAGTATCAATGAGAACGATATCGTATTGAAAGAAATTCGAGAACCAGCCAGAGATCCGAGGGGTAAGTTCGGGCAGAAGTGGACAGGGCCGTATATCGTCAAAGAAATCGATACAGGGGGTGCCGCTATACTCACTGATTTGGATGGACAGTTACTGCATTCACCAGTCAACATGGATCGGCTGAAGAAGTATTATCAATAGGTGTGACATGTGAAATAAGAACTACGTAAACCTGAGCCCCAACTTAAATCTTTTTGTTCTTTGTAAAAAATCAAAAAGGGGAACGTAGGCAACCTGAGAAGTGACTTCAGGCCCGGTTTAAACTTTGTAAAATAAATTTATTTCCCACAAGCAGTCCCTCATATATTATTAAGAGGTGGTTCAGAACACCAAAGGTTACAAGGGAGAGATGACAATACAGAAGTAACTAATCCCTAGGGGTTGGCCACACTGGGTCCTCAGTAGCCAAATCGATCCGAGCTTCGTCCAAGATCTGATACGCAAAAAATAATGTTATCATCAGTAGCCTCAGTATCCATAAACCGGAACCACTCCATTTGAAAGGGGTCGCCGATCAGTTCTCCTTCCAGAGATTGCCAGTAAGAGCGGATAATATCAGCCCGGAGGGGCCGGGGTAATACCAAAACGAGCATAGTTGAACTGACGAGTCAGTCGAGCACGCCACATCCTCTCTACCGATAAAGAAACATGCGGAGTCACAAATTTTGACTCAGAGGAGAAATTGTTCAGACCAAGGGGAACCTCTTGAGGAATATTAAACTGCCGAAGAAGACGTCCGGGGAGATAAAAGGAAGTAAACCAGAGCCCGCGGAGCCGAACGTAGTTCTGACCCCCAGTACTAAGTACCATCGCCCTCAACTTCCACCAAGGGATGTTCCACCGGATAGCCCGAAAGTTCTCCGATAACCACACCGTCCAATCAGAGGAAGACATGGTCAAAGCCCCAAAGAGGGGACGACGGAAGAAATGCATCGGATTATCGAGCCGAACCCGTTGAAACCCACCGATCAAAAGCGCTCCAGCAACCACATGTATAGTAAACGCGGACTCCCCCGGAAGAAGGGCGAGCCCCCCCTTTGAACATCATCAAGACCATTCAGGGTCTCTGCAAGAACGATCGGCACTATTGACTCCCCATTTTTAGCCTGGTAAATCAGACTCAGGATAGTCGGATCAACACGGGAAGAACCCGTCACCAGCAACATATCAGAAACCAGGCAAATCAGGGCCGCTGCAGTACGCCCCACGCCGTAAGAAGCCCATAACGATGAAAGAACCTCACCATTTTATGGAGGTCAAGGAGTTCGTCGGCAATGAACCCATCACAGGCCGCCTGGGGAATGGCTAACAGAGCAATTAGCATGTCGCGGGGACCGATTTCTTCTATGGGAACTGCCATTGGGAGATAAACGTCAGAACGCAACAACCAGGAGAACTCCTCATAGGTCGGGCAGAGGGGGAATAGATGGTCTACAGGACTCCAGAAATACAAAGCACCTAACAGAAAGGAAAAATCGACGGGACGATGGCACCAGCCCGCTAAAGGACTAAAAGCACTGAAGTTCAGACCACTTTCAGAAGATATCAAAGCATCTCGAGCATTGACATAAGAAAAATCAGAATTTGTGCGATAGGAGGACATTCTAGAGAGGTGTGGGGATGAAGGAAGGAAGATGGGTGTATTTGTAGCAAAAAAGAGGGACCTGTACCTGTTTGTCGCGCGACAAACCTATATCCAGGAGGGATTGTCGCGCGACAAATCCCTTTGGGGTCACCCTAATTTTGTTTTTCTTACACACATCAGTCATTTTGCCAAGAGAATCATTTTTGGATGCTTCCTTGTTCTCACTTTGTTCTTTTTATAGGAAAGGTATCACTACGCTACAAGGTATGGCTTCTAAAAATGCTGACTCATGTATACATATGTGTACATCTCTCACAGACAGAGAAGAAAAATATAATCAAACACAGATAAAGATGTTTTATAAAATCCAATAAAACAACAGTTTTTAAAAGACTAAATATCTGTCTAAAACATGTCTAAATAAATACATATCTGTTCAAAACTAACACTAAATGCAGAAAAGGAAAACTAATATACTCGGGCGCGCTTTGACACGCTCCCACTGTCACCCGAGCCCTCCTCGGGAGTAAGGCCAACAACTGGGACGCCAGGACCGGGGGAACCACCGCCTGGGAAGGACCCGTAGACTGAATCGGTGCCGTCGGGCGGATCACCGACGATCGAGAACGCCTGGAAGTCCGACTACTGCTCCTCCGAGAATCCATCCGGGCATGAGAGAAAGTCAAGGGGTCGTCCGGCCGTAGAGAGACGTCGATAGCCCTCTGGTAGTCACGCATATAGGCTGGAGGGTCTCGACCGACATACTGGAGCAAGTTCCAGCTGTAGAGGTACTGGGCGTGCCAAGCCCGTAGATCTGCCACTCGTACACTCACCCTCTGTAAAAAGACATAAGATAAGAGAGTCAGTACAGTCAAAATAGATATATATATATAGATATAAAGGTATCAAGAAAAGGTAAAAGAAGGTACCTTATCGCTAGGGCGACCGCCCAGATAGTCGAAAGTATCCTCAGGAAGAGGATACTCCGAGACAGGATATCGACGTAAGCCAGCGCCGACATAAGAGATATCTCTGGGAAGTGGGGGTAGATCTACCCATGGAATAGACGACCCCGCAGGAACAGCTGCAGAAGTAGACCCTCCCTCCTCGTGAATGGGGAACAAGAGTGGACGAGAGGAGGAGCCGCCAAAACCTGGAGATCGGGCGGGAGGCCCCATGGCAGTCGTCGGGAGAGGAGTCAACGTAGCGTAAGTACGGACCCCTGGAGGATCCACCATCGCCGTCGCCCCCAAAGGAGGTACCCCACAGAAGGAGTAGTCGCCGCCGCAGGAGGAGTCCGCCCAAACTGCTCGTAATCTGCCCCAAGGTCCGCAGGCTCCCAGGACCTCTCAAAAAATCCTGCTCTCCCTTCGGCAGCCTCAGCAGCAGTAAAAAGGCCCCCCGGGTGTCGTCTGAGGAGACTACTCCGGAGCCGCCGTAGTATCACCTCCCTCACCTTCTGGCCTACCACCACCCTCGGCAGCGGCAGGAACATCTATCTCTCCCTCGGGGTCCTCATCCTCAGAATCTAGGATGTTGTCCCTCTGGTCGGGGACAGGTGGCAGGTGACCCGGAACCGCCCTAGCTAAGTGGGTCTGTCCCCGTATGTAATGGGGATCACCTCCCAATGCCCGTATCTCTCATAGAAGACCCATCCCCGAGTCCCCTTCGGCTCCCTCATCAGGTAACGGGTAGCAAAAGCAGCGTAGTCTCCATCCTCGGTGAACGTCTGGAAACCGAGACCGTCAACCAAAGCCTGCACCATCACCGGATCAATCTCGCCCATCCGCCTTATCAGAACCGGGGAAGTAGTGGAACTCGAGGCCACTGGGCCGGTGTGTGCTGGCGGATAACCCTCTCGCCTAAATAGAAGTGAAGGCCATACTCGTCTCGGATAAGCCGCCTAGTCCTCGAGGCGGTCAGAGCACGGCCATACCCAAAGTGAAGGCCTAGATCACCCCAGGGGGCCCACTCAATCTACAGGGAGAATGAAATTTTATTTCAGTTATTTATATATATATACTATTTTTTATTTTATTTTATTCTATTCTAAAAGAAAAGAATACTAAAATATTTACCTGCTCCTCCAGCAGGTCATGAACAGCAGCAGCACCGGTCTCTCGAGTCCGGTATACATAAGGGGCCCTGTAGTTCCCCGCGATAAATCGACGGAGAAAGAGAAACTGATCCTCGTTCTCGACAAGGAGATCCACCTGGGCGCGACCCAAACGGGTATACGCCGCGAACCAACTCTGAAGAAGAGACAGAAAAGATATCAGCAACAACACATAATAAGAGGTAAAGGACTGAAACAAGAATAAGAGAACATGAGTATGTACCTCCCACAGCAATGAGAAACCCTTGAGGTTCAGGGCTAAATGGCGAGAAACCTGGTCCATAACATCATAGAGGACGGCAAGAATAAAACCGCCCCAATCATAGTTGAACATGATGCTGAAATTTCGGAGATAGGGCAGCCACCAGAGATGGGTTGTGTCTCCCCCACGGGCCTCAAACAGATCATGGAGTGTCAGTAGAAGAAGGACGCGAGCGTACTGGCGCGCCTCCTGACGGGTCATCGGCACCCCCGAAGCGATCAATCTGGCTCTCTCTGTCGCCAGGCGCGTGACTAAAACCGCCCGAGGAATTGTATCACCAGAAACTCCGTCGCTCTGGAAACCATCCTAAAGCACCGACAATGCCCTCTGCCGTCAGACGCAAGGGAACGTCAATATGTATAGAGACCCCCCCGGAAGGAATCCTGGTCAAAGCAAATAGATCGAGGGGGGTCATCGTCATCTCCCCCCAGCTCTAGTGAAAGGTATGGGTGGTGTCCCACCAGTGGCAGGCCAGAGCTGACACCAGCACAGCTGCCCTAGATACTCACTCCGGAAAAGCATCAAAGAGGGGACCAAAAGGAGTCGCAAGAAGCAACTTCTGGACAGGGGCCGGTGCCTGTCGCCACTCTAAAGAGATGGTGTTGGGAGAACCCCAACCGCGGCCAACCCACTATGGACAAAAGGAACGAGTACAGGATTAGGAGGGTACTTTGGCGTAATTATGAGAGATATAGGGTTATAAGGGTAAATTATGTAATTTTCCAAAACCTGAGGGTACTTTGGCATAATTATGAGAGATATAGGGTTATAAGGGTAAATTATGTAATTTTCCAAAACCTGAGGGTACTTTGGCGTAATTATGAGAGATATAGGGTTATAAGGGTAAATTATGTAATTTTCCAAAACCTGAGGGTACTTTGGCGTAATTATGAGAGATATAGGGTTATAAGGGTAAGTTATGTAATTTTCCAAAACCTGAGGGTACTTTGGCGTAATTATGAGAGATATAGGGTTATAAGGGTAAGTTATGTAATTTTCCAAAACCTGAGGGTACTTTGGCGTAATTATGAGAGATATAGGGTTATAAGGGTAAATTATGTAATTTTCCAAAACCTGAGGGTACTTTGGCGTAATTATGAGAGATATAGGGTTATAAGGGTATATTATGTAATTTTCAAAACCTGAGGGTACTTTGGTGTAATTATGAGAGATATAGGGTTATAAGGGTAAGTTATGTAATTTTCCAAAACCTGAGGGTACTTTGGCGTAATTATGAGAGATATAGGGTATAATAGGTAAGTTATGTAATTTTCCTAAACCTGAGGGTACTTTGGCGTAATTATGAGAGATATAGGGTTATAAGGGTATATTATGTAATTTTCCAAAACCTGAGGGTACTTTGGCGTAATTATGAGAGATATAGGGTTATAAGGGTAAGTTATGTAATTTTCCAAAACCTGAGGGTACTTTGGCGTAATTATGAGAGATATAGGGTTATAAGGGTAAATTATGTAATTTTCCAAAACCTAAGGGTACTTTGGTGTAATTATGAGAGATGTAGGGTTATAAGGGCAAATTATGTAAATTTTCGAACCTAAAGGGTATCACAAGTAAAAGTATGTGTTTACTAAATCGGATGTTATTTCTAGACAGGCATGCATACTAACATTGTTTAAAATACATGCAGGAAACGACAGAAATAAAAGAACAGATAAATACGCAAAAGAAGACATACCAGAGATCGACGAGGAATCTCGTGAGAAACGGGCTCCATCAAGAGCCAAGGAATGTCCGGACTGGAGCAGCTCGGGTCGCATCCCGGTAGACCACCGCCCGACCACGGTCCACTCCATCCTCTCCATACCAGTCGAGGTTCTCCCAATCGTCGTGATGAGGACTACACCGAAGGACGCCCTACGCGTCGGTAAAGGTAACCTCGTCCTGGTCACCCTCAAGCCTATCAGGCTGAGCAGGATCCATCTATATATATGAGTAATAAAATAAAAAAGTTGGAAAAGCGGTAGGGCTTCTGCGCTTGGGAGAAGAGAAAAAGAGAGAAGGGGAGCTAGAGAGAGAAAGAGAAAGGAGAGAATGAGGTGGAATGAGCTCAGCAAAGGGATTTATATAGTGGATAAGAATGTCGCGCAACAAAAGGTATCATTGTTGCGCGACAAAGAGCCCTCTCCCGAGGTGTCGCGCGACAATCAGCCCCCTTCCCTGATTTTTTTGACCTTTGTCTCATTTTATCTCTTGCAAGAGGCTTCCGAGAAGCAGTTGTCGAAAAAATTGCTAAAAACCGCACACCCAAGATGAGAACACGAGGAAAAATTTCCAAATCATCTCTCCGAAAAAAAGCGAAAACGAAATACAAGCGGTTAAAGTAGTCTCTGATCTACCAGAAAGGACCAAGACCATCAATAAAAAAAAGCAAAATAAAGACGGCGATAGAAAAAATTGAAAATAGTAGAAAAGATAAAAGGACCCGCATGAGCGCCCAAAGTGAGCAAGAGAAACAGAAATGCAGAGTGACAGGGAGAGCCACACCAAAAGTGATAGCTAAGCCAAAACCGGCTCAGGGCTTCGTTTTGGGTGAGTAAGGCTCCTGATCACGACAAAGGGATAAAAAGACTCCTGGTCAAAAACAGAGAAGGCCAGGAAAAGTCTTTCCCAAAAGAGGGAGAAATAAGGGCATCGAAAAACAGAATACGATGTGGGCCCACCAAAAGAGAAAACTAAGAAAAGATCAGAGATCAGAGGTTGAACTTTCAAAACAAATTTTCTTTTCAGCACGATACAGAAGAGATGGTTTGGAAAAAACCTCGGACCATCGCTCTGCGGAGAGTAAGAGAAATCCGAAAACTGCCTCTGAGAGAAGCATCTTCACTCGAGGAAGACATGAGAAACAAAGTTCAGAAAGATACAAGGAAGCAGACATCCAGTTTTTGACCCCGAGGAGCTCTTTTCACCTTTGCAAAACTTATCTCTCTCACTCTAGCAGTCTAACAGAGACAATCAAAATCACTGGATTACAACACAAGCCCTCTCCGGAGGCAAACCACAACACAAAACCCTCGAAAGAGGCAAGGAGGTATCAGAAGCCGTCGCCAGAGGCAAAAGTTACTCATCAAAAAAGCCCTCCCAGAGGCAATTTTCCTTTCTTATTTTTCAGGTCAAAGAAGCCCTCCCAGAGAGGCACACGGTAGTCCTCCCACCTGAGGCGAGAAGATCAAAGCCCTCCCAGAGAGGCACACGGTAGTCCTCCCACCTGAGGTGAATCCCTCCCAGAGAGGCACACGGTAGTCCTCCCACCTGAGGCGAAGCCCTCCCAGAGAGGCACACGGTAGTCCTCCCACCTGAGGCGAGAAGATCAAAGCCCTCCCAGAAAGGCATATGGTAGTCCTTCCATCTGAGGCAAGTAGAGCAAATGAAAGCCCTCGAAAGAGGCAATGAGGTAACAAAAGCCCTCTCCGGAGGCAAAACCAAACACAAGCCCTCTCCGGAGGCATTCACGAATACTTTCTGCATACACACACTCCTTTAGAGTTCATGTGGGGGCCGTGGATCATGGTCTCTTCCAGTCGCCTCAATTCCTTGCAAGCAAGGAGCTTGAGTCGAGAGGGTCTGTAGACACCCCGATCCGTGACCCCTGCAAGAACCCTAAATGACCTACGAGAACTACTGATTTGGAATCTGGGACCCACCCGAGCACCCGAAACTACCCCGAGGGGGTTTGTTGCGCGACAGACCTATTTTCATGAAGGATTGTCGCACGACATATCACATTGTCGCGCGACAATCCCTGATATGTCGCGCGACAATCCTGCTATGTCGCGCGACAATCCCTCTCTGCACCCGACCAACCACTTTCTGACACATCACAGTGTCAGAACCCATCACTTCAGCCGTTTGTCGCGCGACATACAGGTATGACGCGCGACAAACAGGCACAGTGAATTAGGAATATCGCACGACAAACGGATATGTCGCGCGACACTTGCCTTTTTTGGGGAAATGTCGCGCGACAATCTTCCCCGAGCAGTATAAATAGGCCAACACCCCCAAGGGTTGAAGGCAGCAACTTGAATCTGGAAATTCTGAGTTTTAGTCTGATTTCATTATCAAGCATTCCATATTATCGTCTTATCTCTGGAGAATTATCGGATCTATTCCCGACACTCGACGTGTCCCATCTCTGAAATCGAATTCTCGGAAATATCTGAAGAAGGAAAAGATTATTATCACCGGAAATCTCTCCGCTAGATTATATTTTCTTTCTTATTATTATTATTCTCGTCGGGAAGGTAAAGAAAGTCTCTTCTAGTATTTAAACATTAAATATCTGTGTACTTGTTTTATTTCCGTCGTTTTGTCCACGTTTTATTTGAATAAACTTATTGCCAAGTTACAAATAGTCTATCGTTTTCAAAACAAAAGGCCCTGATAAAACTATTTGTAAAACCAGAAGAGTAAGTACATTACTATCCGGATAAAATCCTGTTTTCAAACCCGGACCGGTAAAACTTACTTAGGAAATTAAATACCCGATATATCCTATCTGTTTCATAGATTGCGATACGTCCGGTAAAACTCCCCTCAAGAGTTCCAATTCCATATCGAAATTAGTTCCATCATAAGATCCGCACTTTTACAAAAACTCGAGAAAACCGTCATTATCCGAGAAATAATACGGGAAACTCTATTTCTAAAGAAAACAACTCTTGTCACTTGTATTTGCATTTCTCAAAACGAAACATCGGATCTTGGAACACAAAGGTTTTCTATCCCTTTACCGTTTTTCCTAGAAATTAGGATTTTCGCTCAAAAAGTAGTAGGCTATCAGTAAAAGCATCCAAGTTTTTCAACATAGAATAAACATATAAAGACCACTAGAGACCGAAAGGGCGGAATGGGTGCTTAACACCTTCCCAAACCATAATATAGTTTTCGAACCCTATAGAATCCTGGTTTCGTAGACAAGTGTGTAAAGAAAGGCTTAAAAACCTTTCCTCTTACACAACCATTTTGTACGTTTTCCCGTAAAACGTACTGGCGACTCTGAACAAACCCCTTTGCATCTAGAAATAGAACATAGGGGCACATGATATGAATCAAAAGAGATACTCCAGCCAATAAAACGACGGAATCCTTTCCGACGTTTTAGACGCCCAACCGAACGGGGACGAGAACCCGGGGGTCGCATTTAAGGATTCTCACAGACCCATGCTGCTTCGAATCTCGGGTTTGAAGTTCTTGACAATTATCCCCAACTGCTCTTCCTCGGGGATCCTGTTGACCGATTGGGATGCTAACTCTCTCCAGCGAGTGATGAAGTCACTGACATTCTCGTCTTTTCTATGTTTTGTCATCTCGAGATTCTTACGGGTGACTTTGAGTTCTTCGTTGGACTTATAATGTTCTATGAACTCTTTCACTATACTTTTCCAATCGGCCACTCGGTGCTTCTTTAAACTCAAAAACCAACTATGGACTGATCCGGTGAGAGACTGATGAAAACTTAAGGACAAATGATCCTCTTTCAATCAGTATAATTGCATGGTTCGAACATAGGCTCTGAGATGCAGGTGAGGTGGAGTATTCCCAGAGAACTTCGTAATGTGAGGGATTTTGAAACCAATAGGCAAACGGGCATCTGGGTAAAGAGATAATTTTTGAAGATCGACGATGTCATCAGCCTTTTCGACCACTCTCTGGTTTAGAGCTTTCATCTGATCCTTAAGTGTGGTAATTACTTCATTCTCTTCAGCCTGATCGATTACGGTTTCGGGGTATCGGCCCTGGTTTAGATCTTTATCGGGGATGGCTTGAGGATCGTGGTTTTGAAGGGGTTGGTTATGTTCAGGGTTCAGCCGTGTGGCTTCGGGATCTTGCACTGGTGGTATATCGACGTTAGCAGGGACCACAAGAGGTGGGGGGTTGATGTTGGTATGAACTGGGAGGTGGATGTTAGGTGGAGCTATGGGGCCTCGGGTTTGGTTTTCTTCAGTTGGATATGGATTTGGATTGGGTTGGTTTGGTTCAACTTGTGTTCTGGTAGCGATTAGGGTGTCCAGACGAGCTTGGGTGGCAGCTTGGTGATTTTTCATGATGGCTATAGACTGGGTCAGATCCTGAATTAAATGGTAGAGGTGTTCAAGGGTTAAGGTGTCACCGTCAGTTTATGGGAGAATGGGACCAGGCGGCGGATCCGCTGCACGAGAGGCTTCATCATAGTTATCCTCAGTATTGTTGACCCCAGTTAGATCGATCAATAGCTTGGTGTTGTGACGAGAAGGCATGATCGGTGGTAAGTATGATCTTGTGAATCGTTTGATGCAAAAAAAAAATCTGAGTGTGGAGAAGAATGGGGAGAAAGAAGTCGAAGATTTGACCGAAAAATTAATATTTTTTCATGAGTTGCATAATTCTGGGAAAACTGTGACTCGACAGGAAAATAAAATTGAAAATCACTTTTTGGTAATTAGCGAAAACAAACCGACGGAAACAACTTG
Source organism: Lonicera japonica (assembly GCA_021464415.1). NCBI lineage: Eukaryota > Viridiplantae > Streptophyta > Magnoliopsida > Dipsacales > Caprifoliaceae > Lonicera > Lonicera japonica. The sequence continues at coordinate 80,937 of JAKCWG010000755.1, forward strand.
AGAGCCCCGTGGATAAGTTTAGGGTAGGAATAAGAATTCCCGGGGTGCCTTTAAAACCTTCCAATTTTAAAAATTAATTTTTGAAAAATTAATTTTGGAAAATGACTCGGTTTTTTTAGAAAATATTTTGAAAAATATTTTTTAAAAATCGGGAAGTTCTCTCATTTTAGAGTTGCTTTTCACGAAAATAGTGATAGGGAAATTCTCACTAACGGGTTTTAGTGATGGATTTCTACGGACGGGGTTGGACAGCCACCGACTGTACTTGCCAAACCAAGAGTTGGTATGTATGACAAGGCCTTTTGTTCACTAATCTCACGACCGACGGTCAAGAAAACATGCAAAAATTCGTGTGTACTAGGGTGACGCATCCTATATGCAAGCGTGGTTGAAAGGGGTAAGATTTAAGGCTCCCTCCTATTTGGCTAGGTCTTGCTATATACCCCAAGGGCGAATATGTGCAAGGATCTTTTGATATACATTCTGGGTACGTGAGTGTTCTCGTCACTCGATATACCTCAGTTTGGTACTTGGCCAAGGAGAGTGGTCTCATGCGCTTTTGGCTAATGTAGACCCGCAAGTCCACGGCCTAGTCACGACTTTGGTCCCGAGGTTGATAGGATAAATTCACACTCGCGATAATGCATGATGATAGTGGGTGCGTGCAAAATAACAATTATGGGGGTACATTATGATGAACGCTTTAGGGTTTGTTCGAGTACTTTCAATTTTTATTTATGTAAAGATTTTCCTCAAACAATTATTACAAACAAAAAGGGAATCAAGGTATCCACCTAAATTGCATCTATGTTATCCTAAGACTAAGGCCCAAAGAAGAAAGCATGCAAACATAAACAATTATCCACGCACATTCTACTCTTTTTTAGAATCTAATCCTCTTAAAAGTCCTCAGCAGAGTCGCCACTGTGAGAACCCGCGTTCTCGACACCCGGGGGTCCTCGTGGGCGGCGATTTCGTTGTTGCTTTGAAAATTGATTTTGAAAAGAATAAGAGTCGCCAGTTTGTTTTACTAAACAAACAAAAAGGTTTGTGTAAAAGAGACATATTTATGGACTAAATATCCTCTTATACATAATGTATGCGAAACCAGTTGATTCGAAGGTTCGGGGACTAAGTTACGAATCGGGAAGGTGTTAGGCACCCAATTCGCCCTTTTGGTCTCTTGAGTAGGATATGCATGTGTTATAATTCAGTTCTTGCATGCTATTGCTATTACTTTACAGCTTTTCGTGCTTGCCTTAGAAATCGGGATTTTGGGGATGGGATGAAAACGATGTGTTTCCTAGTTCGCCCATGATTTTGAAAATAAGTGTGTGTGTGTGTGTGATTTGAAAAAGAGAGTTTGACAATAGTAGATACAATGAAACAAGTGATTTTGTAAAGTATTGGGCTTTTCGGAAACTGATTCAATGTGGAATCTTATATTCGATGTAATATGAGGCTAGTTGACCGATCGTATACCAAAGTCTATTGATTAAACCGGTATAGATGGCACTAGTGCTCTCATAATCGAGTGTTTATCACATACACACCGTAATCTATGAGTTATATTGGATATGTAGCGATTATCCATTCCTTCGTATAACGATACCGCTAATTCGGACTTTTGGAAAAGTAAGAAAGTAATAATACTATTTTGGAATTGGATTAGGGTTTATTATACGCCTTTGGTTTTGAAAAACATTTTAAAAAGGGGTTTTGAAAAGCTATCAAGTGATAGAAATTATGCAGACAAGAATATGAATTATAAAACTGACGAATAAATAAAAGAAGAGAGAGAAAATTATACCTGAACTCTCTTGGAGGGAGAGAAGAAGGGTCTCTTGGTGTATACCACGAAATTCCCTTGATTGTTGATGAAAATAATGAATGGAGGGGGGGGGGGTCTATTTATAGTTGAAAAAATACTTGGAGAGCAAGAAAAGAGATTGCAACTAGGACTCTTGGAGTATATTGCAAAATCTTCCTACCGTTGGATCATCCTGATTTTTGGATATGTGTTAGGAATAGAAGTCTTATAGATTGTATCAAAAGTTCAGGTTGATCAGATTTCGGGAAGGTTCCCTTTTGCTTTGATTGGTACAAAGAGTTTGTTTCCGCGTAGGAAAGGTAGTTGTTGTAGATAAGGTCACTTGTTTGTACGATAAGTCAAGTTATAACCGTTGGATCACTCTGATTTTTGGATATGTATTGAAAATATAAGTATTCTAAACTCTGTAAAAAATTAGAGACGATCGGAGTTCGGGAAGGACTCGGTATCGTTGGCTTGGTACAAAGAGTTTGTTCTCGCGTAAGAAACGTACTTGCGTACAACAATCTCGACAATTGAACTTCCAACCGTTGGATTTTCCTGAATTTTGGATATGTTTTCCCTCCAAATTTTTTCTATCTTGTGTCCAAATTTGAGGTCGATCAGAATTTAGAAAGGCCACTATTAATTTTAATTTGCTACGAAGGACATTTCGACTAGAATTGCACGATAGACAAATTGATTCTTGATGATCTCATGTCCGACAAAGCTGAATTTTGAATATGTTCTTTCCCACAATATGGCCTATCTACTGAACAAACTTCAAACCATTTTAACTTCGAGAATACCTCCATTTGATCACCCAAAATAAACTCATGATTTTCTAAATTTTCGGAGATCCGACCATCGGATTGAGCTGATTTTTGAGTATGCTACTCCTTATGGTAATGTATAACAACTTTCAAAGTTTGAGGATGATCCGAAATGTGTAACTCTCCTTTCACAAATTTTTCAGAGTTTTGACGGTTTTCAATTCCGACAATTTTCGATAATTCTGTAACTTCTCATCCGGTATCCTTTCGGCTTTTTTCTTTGACCTGTATCACATGTACATAATATATGCATCTAGGAATGCTCGTGCATTCATGCGTGCTTATTTCTTTGGAGATCAGGATTCTTGCGGGGGTCGCAAAATGAGGAGTTCACACTTACTAAAGGCTATTTGTATCTGAACGATATTTCTTTCACCGTATATGTGTGGCTTATAGCTAGCTTTCAATTATATTTTAAATTGAGTTTATATCTTATGATATTTCGGGGATGAGAAAGCATTGGAAGGCATGTCATAATATGATCTTTATTGCAATAAGGAAAATACTTTCATTACTATACCTCACACGTATTCTTTCCACGACGTATATTTTTATATATACAACCTATATAGTTTTCACTGAGCCCGTGTTTGGCTCACTCCCATTTTCCAAACAAGTTTTACAGGTACATCTTGGGGGATGGCATGATTGTGAAGTTTAAGACCTTTGATTACCTTAGATATGTATAGTTGTCCGTAAACGACTTTTGTTTTACTAGTTCAAATATCGTTTGTATAATTGAGCTTCAATTTGATTATATGTATAATTATTGAGCTTCATTGGAGGAATTGTGATTGGAAATTTTATTTGTATGAAAATGGTTTCAAATTTTACAGGGCGAATTGTTGTTCAAACAAACTCCTCATGCCGAAATTTTATAAAATGGAATTTTCAAACGAATCAAGTTTTATCCAAGGAAAACATTTTTAAAAAGTTGTGATTTTAATATTTTAACCCGCCGTCGCACATGGCATCCGTGATTAATCTGGTCCCGGAGGTGAAAATCTTAGAATGGGATTCGGGGCGTCAGACGTAGTGCATCTCGTTGTGAGAGGAGTTAAATTTTTTTTAACACGTAAGTAGATTAATATTTGTTAATATTCCTTTTTTTAGTATAATTATTTATTTATACTTATTTATATGTAAATGCAGCTTCATAGCGAAAAGAGAAATAGGTTATCTTAATAATATTTGAATGATTTGGTGTTTGTTAAGTATATTCGGGCATTGAAGGGTCGACATAAGCTAAGGGACACCATCAATCCAATTGCGTTATAAGACATTGATAATAGTAATGAATGGTTGCTTTAAATGGTGAATGAAGAGTATGATGAAGAAAATGACTACGTTTTTAGTGATGATGATCTAACGTGGCAAGAAGTTGCTAGTGCTACGGGAGCAGGAAAGCCCGCTTACAATTCAAGATCAAAGTCAACTCAAAAAGGGGGAGCTCGAGGAGGTGCTTCAAAAAGATCAATATGTTCAACTTCTTATGGTATCAATCCTGGATCAAGTTCACGTGTCAATCGTCTCATGGATGAAAGTGATGATGCAATTCCAATTAAATACAACTTCCAAGATTATGTTAATGAGCCTTATTGTAATGCCTCGCCCATGGGGGCGATAAAAATTGAATAATAGTATACAAATACCTATAAATTACAATACTGTTCAAAGTACACCTGAATAAACTCCACTGTCTAAATTACAAGAATATCTAAGATCTTCTACGGGCTCTCACTGCATCCTAACCCGCTTTCACCACGAGTATCGATGGAAGAAAAACATATATAGAGAAGTACACCGTACACAAAGAATAAACAAATTTTCACGATATTAATTCAACAATAGCAATGAATACGTTCAAATCAAACAACATGCAAGGCCTCATACCCGGCTCTCTCGAAGTCACATGCTAGTACCACAATGCCTTCCCTACCTCGCCTTACCATGTGCTCACACCGGACATTGCAAACGGGTTGTTGGACTGTTGGCAAACCCGACAGGTGTAAACTTGAACCATGTACCAATTGATTCCGTTAGCACTTTTGCCAACACATACAAAAACAAGGCCAATAATAATACCACAGAGCCAACAAATATGCAATATCGAGAGGAGTCCTAAAATAAGGATAACAAATAGTGCTCTAGAGCTTTAAAAGAATGCATACTAGGTACTTCCCAAACCTTAAAACAAATATAAAAAAAGATGGACAAAAAGATGATGATCCAAGCTTTCTATTTAATTTTTCGATGTCCTTATTTCACCCTCACTCGAGGAAGCTTTTCCTGCTTTTTCTGTTTTTGGTCAAGAGCTTCTTTTCCCATTTTGGCGTGATCAAGAGCCTTACTCACCTAAGATCAAGCTCTAAGCCGATTTTTGCCTAGTTGCCACTCTTAGTGTGGCTTTCCCTGCCACTTTATAGATTTTTGTTTCTTTCGTTCGCTTTGGGCGCTTGTGCGAGATTTTGCTTTTCTATTCTTTCAATTTTTTATATTCCTATCTTATTCTGAAATTTTCTCTTTTCTCATTACCGGTTTTCAGTCTTCTAGAGATTAGAGATTCCTTTGTAGGTTATTTTGCTTTTGCATTTGAAGAAACAACTTAGAATTTTACATTGGGATATCATCGTGCGAGTGTATCTTTTTGTATAAAAGTCAAGAAAAACCTTGAAGTGACCCTGATGGAATAAAAAAAATGGACAAAAGGTCCAAAAACTGGGGAGAGATGGGCAAATGTCGTGCCATAATTCAGTGGAGGGTCATTTGTAGCGCGACAAACATGGCTAGTATATAATCCTCCTGCTGAGCTCATCCCACCTTATTCTCTTTCTCTCTCTAGCCTCTTTTTTCTCTTTCTCTCGGGCCGAAAGCCTTGCCGCTTTTAGGACCTTTTCACTCACCTCTTTACCGTTTCTCGTATTAACATGGATCCTGTGGATAGATTAGAGAGGGACCAGGATGAGGTGAACTTTACTGACGCCCAGGGCGTTCTGCGTTGCAGTTTTCACCATAATGACTGGGAGGGTATAAATTGGTATATAGAAGATGGCGTGGATCGTGGTCATGCCGTGGTGTACTGGGATGTCACTCGAGCTGCTCCAGTTTCGGATGTCCTTTGGCTTCTCATAGAGCCAGTCTCATATAATATTCGCCGCCGATCATGGGTACGCTTTTCTGAAAACCTTCTTTTCTTTACAGAATACGCATGTATGGTTATATATATATATATATATCAAGTGTATGCTTGTACTAGTACTTTTGCCCATGATGCATGTTTTACGAATGTATAAGTGTATCATGCTTTTTAGAGATATGTAAAATATTGTCTTGTAGATTTAAGTATACATTTCCTTCTTGTTTTGTTGATCATTTCATTCTTAATTTTGTCATCCCCTGTTCATTTAGAAAAAAGCAAACTTGCATTAATTCACACAATTTGCCTAATAGTAATACATAATTTTGGATTTGACATACTTTTACCTTTTATCCCTAGAAATTCATAAAGTGCATGGAATATCTTAGGTAGTCGAAAATACATAAAACATATAAACCCTGAAACTTTCATAATCACCCAAAAGTACCCTCAGGTTCTGGAAATTACATAATTTTACCCCCATAAACCCTATAACTCTTATAATTACACTAAAGTACCCCCAAGTTTTGAAAATTATATAATTTACCCCTATAAACCTTATGGCTTCATTTAGTTCATGGAAGGAAAATTAATTCCCTTGTCTTTCCCATAGGGATGGGAAACTAAAGTTCTTATCAAGTTTCTTTTCTTGTGTTTGGTAAAGTATGAAAAGTATTTCAGTAGAGGTATTGTTGTCCAAAATTTTCGTAATAAATGCCGAAAAATCACAAAATAAAATCAATCTAACGGGTTTTGAGAGGAATAATTTTACCTCTTACTTTCCCCTCTGTCAGAAAACTGTGTCTGGAATTTATGCTTACCAAACAAAGAAAAAAAAAGACTTTCTTTTCCCGAGTCCTCAAATCTGCGAACCAAACGAGGCCTATAACTCCCATAATTACCCAAAAGTAACCTCAGGTTTTGGAAATTACATAATTTACCTTGTAAACCCTATAACTCTCATAATTACCAAAAGTACCCCTAGGTTTTAGAAATTATAAAGTTTACCCCGTAAACCTTACAACTCTCATATTTATGTAAAAGTACCCTTAGGTTTTGGAAATTTCATAATTTACCCTGTAACCCTATAACTCACATAATTATCCAAAGGTACTCTCATGTTTTAGAAATTACATAATTTACCTCGCAAACCCTATAACACTCATAATTATACCAAGGTACCCTCAAGTTTTGAAAATTACATAATTTATCCTCATAAATCCTAAAACTCTCATAATTACCCAAAAGTACCACCAGGTTTTGAAAACTACATAGTTTATCCCCATAAACCCTACAACTCTCATAATTACCTCAAGTTTTAGAAATTACATAATTTATCCCCATAAATCATATAACTCTCATAATTACCCAAAAGTATCCTTAGATTTTAGAAATTATAAAATTTACCCTGTAAACCCTATAACTCTCATAATTACACCAAGGTACCCTTAGGTTTTAGAAATTACATAATTTATCCCTACAAACCCTATAACTCTCATATTTACCCAAAAGTATGTCCAAAATTTGTGCTTACCAAACAAAGGAAATAAAAGACTTTCTTTTCTCGAGTCCTCAAATCTGCAAACCAAATGAGGCCTATAACTCCCATAGCTACCCAAAAGTACCCTTAGGTTTTGAAAATTACATAATTTACCCTCATAAATCCAAATCGACAAATGATGTTCCTTCGGATAAACTGGGCTACCTTTTTGGCGTCAAGGGTTCTAAAAGACTCCACTTTAACCCATTTGGTAAAGTAATCTATGGCTACTACTATAAATTTGTGGCCATTACTTGCCTTGGGTAAGATCTTCCTGATAATGTTAATTTTCTAAGTTGTAAATGGCCAGGGAGGTGTCATGTTGTACAATTCTTTTGGTGGGAGCTTTTGAAACATAGCGTAAATTTGACATTTGTGACAATGGCATACATGATTATTATAGTCGTTTTATATGATTGACCAGTAATACCCTTGTCTGATGATCTTACAAACGAGGATAAGATCGCTTATATAGGGTATGCAGTCTCCTACATCCACTTAATCCATCATTCTGATGGATTGTTCCTCTGTGAGATGCTGGAGATGAGTCCCATCATAATTTCTTTTGTATAGCCTCCCGACACATAGTACGAATCTCGATGCTAGTCTCCTGAGCATGGTGCGTGTCTTCTTGTCCATTTGTTTTGGATATTGGTAGTTCTTCAGCAAGTTTCAGATATCATAAAACTAGGTGGACGGGTCTACTGCTTTCTCATTTTAAAATTTGATGGCATGCAGTGAACTGGGTTTGGTCTTTTCTCTACTGTAAGAATAATCTCTTCTATTTCCTCCAGGATATCAATCATTGATGTTAACGTGGCCAGTGCGTCAGCAAAACTATTCTGTGAATGGGGGATATAGTAGAACTCTGACCGTTTAAACTTCTTTGTAATATCTTCTAATCTGGTTAGGTGTGGAACTAACTTCTTATCTCTGATCTTTTATTCCTTTAGAATTTGGTATATTACCAGTGCCGAGTCCTCGTAAACTTGTATTCTCTTTATACCCTAGACGGTAAGAAATTGGTGAGTGTGTTTGATCTAGCGAGATTAATAAGATGCCTATTTCGTTTGCGTTTTGATTAGCAACCCCACCGAAGTATATCTTCTAGTCTTCGTCGGCCTCGAGATTCATAATGGCTTCATTCAAAAACTCGGCTTCTTCTAACATGTCATTCAACAGTGGATTGGTAGCTAAGTAATGAGCGATAATCTTGCCTTTGACTGATTCTTGTGTCATATATGTGATATCAAATTCAGAAAGTAAAAATAATCATTTTGTCATGCGATTTGAGAGAGCCGGTTTCTCAAAGAGGTACTTCAATGGGTCGATCTTGGATGCTAAAATAATCAAGAAGACTAGCAAGTAGTGACAAAGCTTTTGCGTTAACCAGACAAAATTGGTGCAAGATTTTTCCAATGGCGTGTAGTTCAACTCAAACGTTGCTAGCTTCTTGCTGACGTAATAGATGGCCTATTCTTTTTGCGTGGTGGCCAAGTGTTGGGCTAACATTGCCCTTGTAGCTACTTCTGTGACTGTTAGGTATAATAATAGTGGTAACCTGGTTGGGGTGGGGCTAAAATCAGAGGATTAGGGAGGTAGTTCTTGATTTTATTGAATACCTCTTGACATTGCTCGTCCCAGTCCCCCGGTGATGACTTTCGTAGGAGTTTGAAGATGGGTTCATAAGTCTGGGTGAGTTGCGAGATGAACTTGCTGATGTACTGTAAGTTCCCTAAAAATCCGCGAACTTCCCTATCTGTTTGTGGTTTTGGCATTTCTTGGATGGCTTTAACTTTGGTCGAGTCTACTTCGATACATTTTTTACTGATGACATAACTCTAAACACACATTTATGAGAATTGAATCTCATTCGATACTGACGAAGTTTGTCGAAGAAAGCCCATAGAGCTGGGATGTGGCCTTTTCTTTCTCTTGATTTGATGATCATGTCGTCTACGTACACTTCGACCTCCTTGTGGATTATATCATGAAAGATTGTTGTAGCGGTCCTCTGATAGGTTGCCCCGGTGTTTTTTAGCCCAAATGGCATGATTGTGTAATAGTAAGTTCCCCACGGGGTGATAAATGCTATCTTATCCTGGTTGTACCCTGAAAAGCCATCCACAAACGAATTTAATGCATGGTTAGCAGTATTGTCTACTATCAAATCTATTTTGAGTAAGGGAAAATTGTCTTTTGGACAAGCGCTCGATTAAGATCTTGGTAGTCTACACACATAAGAACTTTTTCATTTGCCTTTAGGATTGGCACAACGTTGGCTAACCATGTGGGTTAATCAATCACTCATAAGAACCCCACACTCAACTACTTCATCACTTCTTCCTTTACTTTTAGAAACCATTACGCCATAAGCTTTCTTAGTTTATGTTTGATGGACTTGAACTTTAGTTTAGTATGGATCTCATGCATGACTATATCACTGTTTAATCTTGGCACGTCATTGTAGGACCAAATAAAGATATCCACGTACTCTTTTAGAGTTTGTATAAATTCTTCTAATTCTACCTCGGTTAGGTTGGTCCCGATGGGAACTTCTTTCTCGTATTCCTTGGTTCCAAGGCTAATTACCAAAGTATCTCCTTCATTACTTTGTATGCGCTTATTATTCCCCTCAGGGTGTTCATTCATAATTTCTATATCAGCTGAGGCAATCATCGAATTAATAACATTAGAATACTGAAACATGGGGTCTTCTTCATTGATAACGGTGCACAAGGGTACAATTTTAAAAAGCAAATCTAGGATTAACTATTCTTTAGTTACTTCATTACTCTCCCCCTATTACTACCTTTTACAATTTCACTCATTCCCCCTGTTCTATCTTCGGGATTAGCGTGGATTTAAGTACACAGAGTCATCCTCTAGGGCTATGATGTCAAAAAGGTCTCCGATCGATTATTCATCTTTTTCTTCTTCGTCTTCACTTTCCTCCCCTAGTATTTTCTACTGGATCGATAGCTTGGTGGAGAAAGGGTGTATGATCTCCCTCTTGAGGTAGAGGTATTCTTCATAGAAAATTTCCCAACCTGACATGCTTTCTTCGCCATTATTTCTCCAAGGTTCTTAAAAACCCATTGAGTGAACTAAAACTCAGATATTGATGCCCTCGACTCTGGCCCCCACAGTTGATGGAGATAAGACTGCTGTGCCAAGTGAAGATAATTTGGAGGCCATTCAAGTTCTAGCAAGCCCAATTACAAAGTCACGGGCTAAGAAATTAAAGACAGAGCTTAATGGATTGATTTAAGTTATTTGGGCTCAAGAAGAAATTACAATTAAACCCATTGAAGGGGGAAAATGTGGAGCACAAAGTGGATGCTGGATTACACTTATTCAAGCCAAAATTGAGTAAAAAGACCATGTGTATGCGGCTCAAGAGTGTGGAGTCAAGCCCACACATTTTTAGCATTTATTATTTAGTTATTATTATTTCTTTTAAGTAATTTCGGAGACTAGTTCTTGTTTAATTAAGATTTATTTTTGAGATTTCCTTATTGGATTGGATTCTTGTTGCCTAAGTTTCTACACCCTATTTAAAGAGGGTGAATGCTATGTATTTTTCAGACTTCATTCATAATAATATTGAGTGCTATTAATACTCTTTGGTTCTTCACGAACTACTTGAACTTATTGGTTTGTTCGTGGCGTTCATTCGACTTATCAATCAGTATTCCATACCTGGCTGTGGCCTCTTCGATTTCCACTATAATTTGATTGTAGAAATGGCCCAATTCATTAATTTGCTACGATTTTCATGTGTATCTGTGTTGAGGTTCGCACAACCAATTTGTTGTGTTTACAGGTTTTTTGCGGTATCACTGTGGGTTGTATAAACAGTTGTTTTCATCGGTGTACTAGTACCCCAAACCTTCTTTTTCGTACCTTATCATTGGCTTTAAGGCTCGGAGAAGGCCCTGCTGCCCGATTCCTAGGCTGGTTCCTGTTAGATATTTCATCATCCTTAACTTGTTGATAACTTTTACGTTAAGACCGAGGACATTATCTAGAGGCAAATATTCTATTTTCTGAGTAGTGAGTGTCTGTACATGAGGCTCATAAGAGAAACCTCCTAGTTGTATACTTTGACTTCCGATTCTCAGGATTGGCAATTTGAGTTACAATAAGGTTCTTTCCGGATCTCCTTGTATAATGACCACTTCTTCTTTAAAGGGGATCTTGATTTTATGATGCAGGGACGAGCGGAGTGTTCCAATGTCGTGTAACCAGGCCCTTCCCAGTAGAAGATTGAAGCTGGAAGGTATGTCAATGATTTGAAAGTTGGCTGAGAAGTTTTCAGGACCAACCAGGAGGTCGAGCCTTAAGGAGCCTAGAACGGCCCTTCTTGTATTATTGTAAGCCCTGATAGTTACTGTCGACAGAGAGAGTTCTAATTATATGATGCCCAGATATTTGGCTATTCGCGTTCAAACCATAATATGGAATGCCAAATTGTGTTTCCTTCTTAGAGGAGACAAATAATCTTCTGAAAATGATAGCTTCCTTTGTATAGTGAGTGACCCGATCATGCTTGGCAATTGCTCGGGGGTAAAGTCGAGAGATATGATTGCTTCATTTAACATTTTGATAAAGTCAGCCCTGTGGGGTCTGGAAGTAACCAGGAGGCCCCTAATAGTGATATGAGCTTGCGTCTTCTTCAATTGTTTCAAGACTCGAACATCTCTTATCTTGTTGGAGGGAAATTATTTTGCAGTTTCGACTGTTGGTGGATGGTAAACCCTCCTCGAATGCTTGATCTGCTGGATCCATAAAGATTTTGGGTATGACTCTGTCGAGATGGAGGGTAGGTCTGTTTCTACGGACCAACTGAAAGAAGTAGGGGAGGTCTCTATCATACAAATTGTCTCCTTTTCTGGCTGTGATTTCTAATTTCGAGATTTCCATTGCTGTTTCTGTTTCCTCTGGGGCCATTCTATCCCAGACTTGCCAGGGTTAGTTATGAGTGCGAGTGGTTGGGGGATCCCTTAATTTGTTTTTCCTAGGCCCTGCCCAAGTAGAAAGTTCATTTTGGCCATCCATTGGTTGATTATTGGGTTGAGACCTGGTGTAACTAGGGCTGCTCTCTTTAGTGGCATAGCTAAAGATTTCTTCTTTATACCTCCTCCAACTCTTTCTACCCGAACAGTTGCAGTCTGCTTATTGATGCTTGTTTCAACCTTGATTCCCAGTGATAGGTAGGTAGGATCTGTTGACCTAAGGTCTTAATCTTATTTTGATAATAACAATAAATCAATCATGTGTAAAATCTCTTAATGCAAATCAAGAAGCATAACAAGGAAAACATAACAAGGAAAAATTCAAGAAAAACATAACAAGGATCACTCTTTCATTATTTAATCATTGGACAAGACAAGGAGGATAAAATCTCTTAATGCAAATCATGAAGCATAAATGATCAAAAGACAATATGAAAAGCTTCAAGGAAAAAGCTTCAAATGAAGATCAATTCGAAGAAACAAATCAAAGCATTCGAAGACTCGTTAATTCAATAATTGAGTGAGTGCTTAAGATTTATGTAAAGTTACTTTATTGATCAAATCCATATAGCTCAAATGTATTCATGCATATTTTAAAGATTGATTCAAACAAGCTTGAAATTGAATTTATTTGAAAAACATCATTTTACAAAGACCGAGTTTCAAAATAAATTCATATTAATTCTAAATGATCATATTTTAAGCTCTAATAAAAATACGTATCTTAGAAACATATCTTTGAGGTTAAAAAATCATTAGAATTTTATTTGGAACTAAATTGTTAAATTGCAAAAATATTTTTATTTTACATTTAAAATTTGCTCAATTTTCGCACAGTTTTGATCTAACAGTAAGATGGAGGCCTTTCCGAACTTTGATCATTTTGAAATTTTTACAGTAGTTGGAAAACATCTCTTAGCACTATTGACTAAAATTTGAGCATGATCTAACGGTCAAATTGGGAGAAATTATCAAAACAAATTTGAATTGTTTGTCAAAACTAGCTGTTGGAAAGTTTGAAAATGTATACCTTTGACCCGAAACATCTCTTAATCATCCCCAACGGCCATATGGTTTTGAAAGCTATATATATGAGGTCCTAGAGATGTTTTAACACCACTTGAATCATTCTACAAACTCATTTTACATATATACAAATATACAAAGATTCAAGAACACATTTTGATCAATCTTTCATCTTTTGAGCTATATATTTTTGATCAATCTTGATAACTCTAGTGTGAGCTTCATTTGTAATCTTCAAATACACTTGAGAGTTATTGTATTGGTGTGTATCACCACAAATAATTCATTCTTCATTTCAAAAGAGAGTTTGTCTTTTTGTAGAGCAAGAGAGAATATCTTGTGAGAAGTGTAGTGAGTATAGCTACATTGTGAGTGTTGTGTGTATAGCAACATTTGTATTGAAGTTTGATCTTCACCCGAAGAAGATTGAATAGTGAAAATTCTCGCGGAACTAACTGAGCGTGGACGTATGATTTAGGAAACCGAACTGTGAGGACAAAAAGTCTTGAGCTTCAAATTGGTTTAATTTCTCTAAACTCCAGCTCTCTTTTTATTGCTATATTATTGCTTGTATTTTGAGATTGCTTATTTGCTTGTCTTGGGATTGATTACTTGAAATTTATTATTTCTTTGATATTGTTCCTTAGCTAAGTTGCTTTGTTTAAATAATTTAAAAATATTTTTAATTCCGCATTAAGTTTTTAAAACCCTATTCACCCCCTTCTAGGGTTGTTTTCTGACCAATAATTGCTATCAGAGGTTGTACTCTTATTTTGATTTAATAATCTTAGAGTTTACGATCATGTCTATATATCAAGGAACCGATTTTTCCGAAGGTCTCTCCACCTATAGACCACCCCTATTTGATGGTGAAAATTATAGCTATTGGAAAAGTAGAATAAGTATATTTTTACAATCTAGTGATGTTGAACAATGGAGAGTTATACTTGAAGGACCCTATGAAATTACCAAAAGAGATGGTAGTGGAAAAATTATTCCTAAGAAAATGTCCGAGTATGATAAAAATGATATTAAAAAAATTCAATATAATGCTAGAGCCTTAAATGCTTTAAATTGTGCATTAAGCATTGATGAATACAACAAAATTTCTAGTTGCAAAACGGCAAAAGAAATTGGGGATAAACTTGAGGTTACCTACGAAGGAACCACTCAAGTTAAAGACGATAACATAAATATGCTTGTTCATGATTATGAATTATTTAAAATGGAGCCAAATGAATCTATTGCTTCCATGTATAGTAGATTTTCTATTATTATTAATGATTTGGATCTTCTTGGAAAAGTTTATTCTAATAAAGGTAAGATAAGAAAAATTCTTAGGATTCTTTCAAAGAAGTGGCGACCAAAAGTGACGGTAATTCAAGAAGCAAAGAATCTCAAAACACTCAGCATGAACGAGCTTTTGGGATCTCTAAAAACTCATGAGAAGGAACTTCAAAGAGAAGAAGAAGAAGCAGATAAAAAATCAAAGAAAACTTTAGCTCTTAAAACTATCCAACATGAAGATAATGATGTATTAATGGATTGTGATGAAGACATGACGCTTTTATCTAGAAAATTTATAAAATTTCTAGCTAAGAAGAAAAATTCTCAAGGAAAAGATAACAAATATCCATCATCCTCTAGAAGAAACAATGATCAGTCAAATCAACAAAGAGGAGAAAATGATGAAATCAAAAAGTGCTATCATTGCCATGAACCCGGTCATATTGTGAACACCCCAATCCGCGACTCTCGCGTGAACCTAACAAGCATTCTGCATCAAGTCTTGAGTCGTCATGCATACAAGAGACTGTTAGGAAAAACCCTGATTTTCGAGCGCGTTAGGAATTAATCGCAACCTTGTCGCCACTTCGCTTACTAGGACGGGGATCGACCTGCCCGGTCAGGTCGCGGGGTGCGGGGCAGCGCCCCGTTAGAAAAATTGAGTTTTTTGGTAGCCAGCCGCACGCCCCCAACCGCACGGTTGGCTCCTAGCCGCAGCCCCCAACCGCACACTCGGCTCCCAACCGTACGGTTGGTACCTTCCCTAGCCGCACGGTTGGCTCCCAACCGTACGGTTGGCACCTAGCCGCACGCCCCAGCCGCACGCCCTGCGGCTACCCTTTGCGGTTGGCCTCTTTTGGAGCGTTTTTGGCGAGATTTTTGCTATAAATAGGACCCCTGGGCTCTCATTTGGAGGCATCAACACTCGATAGTGTTTTTAGCAATTAGAAACTCTGTCAAAATTATTAGAGAGTCATTTTAGAAAAATTCTGAGAGAGAACTTCTAGAGAGAGAAAATCTAGAAAGAGAAAGTTCTAGAGAGAGAAAGGAGCAATCAAGACAAGGTTCTTATTTCTTCTTCAAGCGCATCAGGTATATTTTCTACAACCCTCCTTAATTTCAGTACTGCATTTAATTTCACTTTTAATATAGAAAATTAGATAACTTGCAAAGAAGTTCATTGCTTTCAAAACAAATCCTTTCTAAGTTTTACAAGAAATCTAAAACCTGTTTTGACACGTTTTCAAAACAAACAAAAATACAAAAACAGTTTCCCAAAGAATGGAACTACGAGACTCTGATTTCATTCTACGAATGAATACGTAGGCGCTCGCAAAGCTCGAGTCTGATTTCAAAATATTATTTTAAACTGAATTTATCCGGAAAGGACTATTCTGAAAATCATTCAAACTACTTGCAAGATATCTAAAATAGGAATTAGATGCATGATCCATTAAGAGACCGAAAGGGCGAATTGGGTGCCTAACACCTTCCCAATTTGTAACGTAGTTCCCGAACCCTAGCAAAGTCAATTTTCAAAATAAATCTCTGGTTTCAAACGTATGAAAGATAGTTCATTTTCGAATTATCCTTCGTACGATCTTTTGTTTGTTTTCTCGTAAAACAAACTGGCGACTCTACACGTTTTTCAAATAAAACCGAGAACGAGGACCCTTCTCTTTTCTTCTCTCGGGGTATGGGTCCGGATTCCCACACATATCGAGCCAAATTGTCCACTTAGAAAGAAGGAGAAAAGGGACAAACGAGATAAAGTATTAAAACAAGTGAAGCATGCACTAAAAGGAACATGAAACGATTCTGAAGAAGGAGAATCGGATGCCGATTCTAGCGATGAAGAAAAGGTTAACCTTTGTCTTATGGCAAATGAAGATGAGGTAAACTCTAACTATAGCTCATTTAGTGATAATTTTGATGATAATGAAAGTGTGCATAATGAATATGATGAACTATACACCATGTTTGAAGAATTACATATTAAATTTAAAATTCTCTAAAAAAGATATGCAAGTCTCAAGAAAGAAAATTTCATTACTTCTGCCAAATGTGAAACTTTAGAAAATGAAAACATTGATTTTAAAAAGAAAATCAATTATTTGAAAAATGGAAAAGAAAATGAGACTTCAAACTTACTTGCACTAGAAAATGATGATTTGAAAGAAAAAGTAAAGGATTTAACTAATAGTGTAACTGAGTTTACAAATAGAAAATATAACTTGGATAAACTATTGGGAGTACAAAGGTGTGTCTTTGATAAAGCCGGTTTGGGTTACAATCAAATCCATAATCAAAAGGATTACAAAAAATTCTTCAAAACATACACACCGCATAATCCCACTAATCTTTGTTCATTTTGTGGAAGAAACACTCATAATGCACATTCTTGTTATTACAAAGAAAAGAATTTTGCTAAGAACAAACTTGCTTGGATTCCTAAAGGAACCACTATGTATGCTAACCCCAAAGGACCCAACTTATTTTGGGTACCAAAAGAGAAGTTGCTTAAGATTTTAATGTAGGTTTGCATGAGAGCAAAAGCTAGCAAAATAAAATAGTTATTGGATAGCGGATGCTCAAAACACATGACGGGAGAAAAGAGAAATTTCTTGAGTTTCACTCCTAAACAAGGAGGCAATGTCACATTTGGAGACAACGCCAAAGGTAAAATCATTGGTATAGTAAAGTTGAAAATAAATCTTCTTATATTGATGATGTTTTACTTGTTGACGGTTTAAAACATAACTTGCTTAGTATTAGTCAATTGTGTGATAAAGGTTATGCATTTATTTTTAAATCTGAATGTTGCATTGTTAAAAATATTAGAGATAATTCTATCTTGTTTGTTGCTTATAGATCTAATAATGTATATACTCTTGAACTTGATGATTTGTCTCAACAAGATGTTAAATGTTTATCCGTATTGAATGATGTTTCTTGGTTATGGCATAGAAAATTAAGTCATGCTAATATGGATTTAATTCACAAGTTATCTAAAAAGGAATTAGTTAATGGAGTACCCAAAACTAAATTTGTTAAAGATACATTTTGTGACGCTTGTCAACTTGATAAAAAAAACACAAGTCTTCATTTTGCATGTTATTGTAAACTAACAATAATTTTGCATTCTAAAAATCATTATCTGTTATTCAAAGAAAAGAAGGGAAAAGAATCTGAAGTTCATTAGCATCAAAATTTAAGACAACATCGAGACTAGAAGAAGAATAATTAATAAAATTATGCTCCATATCTAATAGAACTGTCCAATAAGAACTTATTGGCTCAGCAACCTTTGCAACAGCAATACTTTGAGAAAATTAGGATGAATAACCTTCCAAAGCAGCTTGGTAATCTGATAGAGTCGGATTCGCTGGCAAACCCACATCAGTTAGAAAAGCACTATGGTCTGAAAGATTCCCGGTAGTCAAAAAAATTTCAGGTGCAGTTTCTTCTGTCGACATGAGGAGCCCTAAAAATCCTCCAGATGAAGGATATGCTACCAAATCAACATCGATTGGAAGAACCTCATGTTTTGGAAGATTCTCGGCAGTCGGATTAATATCCGGTGCAATATTTTCTACCGACGATAAGAGCCTTAAAGAACTTTTAGGATGAGCAAAAGAAAAGCATGGGTTAGTGCTAGAAGAATCTCCTAATCGAGCCTCTAATGCCATCACCCGTGATTGCAAAGTCTCTAACGCTGTCACCTGTGATTGAAACTCTTTTACCTTCTGTTCAAGAGAAACAATGAGTGCAGTACAGCCTTTACTAGGATTCTCGATTCTTGCCTTAGCTTCAAAAAGAAATGAATTGAGAGTTTCAAGATATTGATGTTCGGGAACATTTTGTAAAAACTTTGCAACACTCTTTACCTCGAAAATGGTAAAGATTGTGCGATAATCTTGACGACTAATCACATCCATAAAAAATTGTGCATATTCACACCATGGCTGACATCTCTTGCGTCTATAAGTGCAAGCAGCACAAGAAGAACTTGTACAACGGAAGGTGTTCGGCATACTTGTGATTTACTTTCCGTTCCTCATGGGTACTCCCTATAAAAGTTATAAGAAGAAAATGGATCTCGATGGAGATAACAAGAAAGAGGGGACAAGAGGCATTTAGCACTGAAAGAATCCCGAAAATGAAAAGTTGTCATCCTAAAAAGTCAAAAATACAGCGCCTCCCGCGTGCATCTAGAATCCACCGCCCTCGCACAATCTAGATCCCTTTTTGATGTTGACATAGGGGGAGAAAATGTGTGTATGATGTTGATGTTGCGGTAAGATTTTTTGCTGTGGGGTAAGAATTTTTTGATGCGGTAAGAGTTTTTGTTGTGGTAAGATTTTTTATATTGACTTTAAATATTGTGGTAAGATTTTAAATACTTTAAACTGAT